>JBCAUG010020310.1:0-10719 GCA_038406175.1 Haplosyllis leylae
GTACAACTTGTTCCCCTGCAATAAACCAGCATTCACGCCTACCACAACCGTGTCTTGTCTTTATGACCCCACGACAGGGTCCAACATGCCCTTCCAACAGGAAGGGGTGAAGGGATAAAACATCCAAGTTGGAAACCGAAGTACAGCTTGTCTGTTACAGTACAATATGCCCCGCCATCTATGAAAACAAGAGAAATAGACGTTGAAATTAAATTAGGTATTTTGTTGTAGGCCCACGGCAATTTCATCTCTCCAAAAAGAATTACGGAAGAGAGACTGACAATTCTGTGGTTACAGGCACACGGTGGTTACAGAGTACGCAGACATTTGAGGTCCTTACCGATTTCATGATTCAAAAACTTTTTTCTTTTTTTTTATTGCATGGCATGTTTTATCACCGTGCGTAATAATTTTTGACAGGTGAAATACAAACACCTATTGTTTTCTCTAACGATAATAAGCACGCTTTCCAGATGTTCAGTGCAGATGCTTGAGGGCTAGTCAGAATTCTACACCAGCTCTGTAATCACATTTAATTACTAAACTAAATTTATTCAGTTTTGCCACCATGCCAATAAGTTTTATGGCGAAATCTATCTTTATTCTCTAAGCCCTTGTATTTGTTCTGTGATGTTTCAAAGTACGATTAATGGGCCTAATTGGTCCTTTTGCTTTCGCCTTAGAGAGGCTACGCACAAACTGACGGACAGAAAAAATCCTTCAAAGGGACCTACGTTGCACTTGTGCCAAACTAAGTGAAATGGAAATTTGAATGATCATCCTTTGATGTATCCCATGTTTCAAGTGGTGCGCTCATTTCAACTTGAACAAAGAAACAACATGGAAGCAGTTTTTCTATCCACTTCTCCTCCTCTTTCATGTTTTTTGTACCTGCACGGATGTGAGTTTAAGGGATTTGTGACTCATTCACCAAAAATAAAAAGTCCAGAATACATCCTGTTTAATTTTCGGCTCATAACTCGTGTCGTGATAATGGCAATAATGGCGCTAAAATTACAAATGGGTGCAGTTGATAGGTGCCCTGGTCCATAGACCATACCATAGTAAAAAAAGGAGCATCTTTTAGCCATTAGAGAATAGCTGGTGGACAATTTTGGCAGAGAAATTGACATGTTCTTATTTTTTGCACAATTTTGTTCGGCTAATCGTAACAGTTACTATCAATGCCACAACGTCTTTAGTTACGCCAGTAAAATTCATAAATGTAAAACATACAAACGTGTGAAAGACGCACTTACGCTTGGCGGAGAATAAATTTTTGCCTAATTATCACTATCATCTGTTGTTCAGGTTCAACTTCTGCATGTTGTCAAAAGTTGAAGATGTCGCACTTCATCTGTCGAAGCTGTCACGGATTATACAAGTAGTAGATGCATGATTTACGTGTGTTTGTTTTCATGTTGCTTCCTCGGGGTAAAGAGGGTTAGAAAAAAACTCAATGTGGATGGATCACACTTTTCAAACCTGGATGATCTTGATCCTGTGAAAACAACAAGGGTGTGTTTTAGGCCTAGTTATTTTTCATCAAAAATAATAATTAATGTGGCTAAAAACCGTCACAACCGTGTCCGTGGTACTTTACAGAGACACTGCTGAAGAGGGGACTTTTTGGGGAACTTTTAAATCGTCCTGTCACCATGTATGGTTATATGTTGGCATATGTGCATATGCAAGTATGTTTCATTCCACGTTCTTTCGTTAAAATTTAACCACTGTCAGGTACTGAAGCTTGAATTTTTTCTTCAAAATGTTCAATATAGACTCATAACTGACTGAGATTGACCGTATCCGATATTATCAGATTCTCTATTTATTAAATTCTGTTACATCTGAAGCTGTTTCTTCCTGTGATTGATTGTGCTTAGTCTTGGAGAACGCATTCTCCACATATTTTGAACATTATTTTCTCATAAATTCTTTTTAATTGGATCATTTTTCCAGGAAAAATCCCCGTGATTTTAATCCACAGTAAATAATACCCATGCATCGTCCATCGTTCAATTATGGAGCTATTAATGTCATTTTGTATGGTATACTTTGAAGGGATTGCTGGATAATATTTTGATCTTGGGGGATATACCATAACCTGAAGTCGTTTTCTTTCCCCCCCCCCCATTTATTTAAAAAGCATCTTCAAGATCCTCGCAACATATATACAAGGCATCCTGATTAAAAATTAAATCCCTCTTCCTTCACTCCTCAAAACTAAGAGCAATTCAGAACTGATTAAACCAATTAGGCTGTAAATAACTTTTTTTTCAAACCGTCTTGGATTTCCCGGTTGGTACTTCTGGGAATGCGAGGGACTCCGTCACCCACGTTGACACACGGATTCCAGGTGCTGCAGAACATCTGACACATCCATCACAAGATCTGTAAAACCTTGTTCTTTACAGACCTCTGCATTTTTCCGCAGCTTTTACAACGCTGAGGTGAAAAATTAGCTCTGACTGAAATCTTTTTGAGAAATTTGTTTGACATATTTGTCACTGGAATTACATTTTATTGCTCAAGCGATAATCTTGATTAGAGGTATCTCTAACCATTTCGTATTGTAAGGTGTGCGTTGTGCGTACCTCTCTGTGAGAGTAAGAGAGTAACTGTTATGTAAGGGTAAGTGCATTTATTCTACTCTGGTCCTACTAGCGGTGCGCTCTATATATACGGGTATATACCGGGCGGCTATTGGCTGGTGTATTCTGGGTCTAGGGTATGGATGGAGCCCTCCCTGTGCCTGCTAAGGCAGGTGTCGTACCCTGCAGTATTTTCATTTGTATCCGGCTGCATTGTTCCCGCAACACTGGGAATCACAGAGAAGGATTAGAATTTCCAGTTATCCAGGTATTTATTTCGCGCCACACATCACTATGTTGATCCTCTCCCGGTGCTTGCTTTCACCTCTGGGTGATCCGTTCCCAGGACCCCTCCTACCAGAGGTGGTGACACTTATTAGATGTGGTGACAGATGGTGATACAAACAAGATACATTTACTGGCATCTTATTTGTTTTATTGGGCAGATTTTTCTTCTGCTTATGCTTGGATATACAAAGCGTTACTAAACAAAGGAAAATAGCATAGAGTATATTCAATGCATCAAAGGCTAGCGAATTGCTTCGTGGTCTCTTGAGTATATTATGAGATCCAAGAAATATTGTGTAAGTCTGTCCTCGGAGTCTATCCAAACCCGTCAATAAGATCTGTTCATACTAAACAAATGCCACTGATTCATTTTAATGAGTACATTAAATTGATTTTACCGGACAAATTTTTTTGGACAAATTCAAAGCTATTTCTTATAAATCTCAGGAAAAAAACTAGGATTAGATCTGTGCAGATGGGACATGGTACGACCAATAGGAGCCTTGTAAGAAGATACTCGAGGAGTCCTTTTCCCCTTAAAACTAGTAATAAATAGTGAATGATGAAAATGTTGAGGTCAAGGTCACTCTGTCGTCTCTATTGATTGATGATCAATCAGATGTTTCCAAATGCAAATTAACTTTAGCGTGCGGTTGTACCTTCTGGCAAAATCTTTATTGACTGAATTCTTCACCGTATCTTCATTGTGATGCCATAATTAAAAAGTGTTGTGACAATTTGTCTCACTAAATCTCTGCCTGGTCCTTTTTTAACAGTAAAGGAAGTAACTGATGAATTAATTATTCATGGTATATCTAAATACTCTTAACAAACAACGAGTTTATAATGGAACTAAAGGCATGCCAGCACATGTGATTATTGTACATGCATCGATACTTGAGCAGTAATTTAACCAATTATAATAATTATTGTGCAATTAACTAGTCTAATTAGCACACGTGTACAAGGGAGATGGGATGTAGGAAAATACTGAACTTAGTAGGTAATTGCAGCCTTATTATCCCTGAATTTAGGAATGCATTCATTGGAAATAGCTGAAAGTGCTCTTGGGACTCTAATTGTGACGGTGAGTTTGTGTCATTGCCAGCTTTAACTGATTTAAATGAAGAAGCAGAAATATTGTGTGAACCATTCAATGTGTGTAGAATTAGATGAATAATTTGTCTCTTACTTAATTGAATTAACTCCCCAAGTACACGTTGTGAACATGGATGCTTGCAGAAAGGCTTTCTTGAGGGTGTGACGAAAAATAACCTAAAACTCCAATATTTGGCAAAGAATTTCAGCAGTAGCAGAAGCCTAGTTCCTCTGTGCACGTGCATATGATGACTAAGCCATAATAATTACAGCAAATTACCCATGCATTTTCATAGTGATATTCATACGGATTTTCCTGTCAGTCAGAATCTTTTTGTAGTGCAGCTGGACCACAGAAGTCATTACTTGAACATGTAAAAACTAAAAACATTACTTTGTAGAAATTTTCCGACCAGCCGCCTGTAAAACATGACTTTATTAGAGTGCGCAGCTTACAACAAAGTTTTGGGTGAATTTTGAATAGAAAGCGTAAAAACAAACTGTGTAAGTTCATCACGAATCCAACCTCGAAACATTAGTCACCTTCCTTTGCACGGATAAAGAGACTCTGCTTGTAAGTAATTTTTTTGCAAAGGATATTGGAGTGATTTACCAGGCGAAGATGTAGTTTCAGTGCCAAATTTTTTAATTACTAAGCTGCTTTCTGAAAGTAGGTCATTTAGATCCTAATATGTCAGATTGATCAGCTAAGTCTCTCTTCTTATAGTGGAATTAATCAGCTTTGATATCAGCATTAAATCAGCTTTAAAGTCTACACGACCAGCTTGAAGTACGAGCCTTTACATTGTTTTCATTATGAGGTGAATACCGGATTTGGAAGTTAGAATGGAGGGGGAAGGACGGGGTTGTAAAGTACCCTTATGTGGGATTATGTGCTGAGAGCCCAATCTGGATCATAAGCTGCTTATTACAAAAAGTTGTTCATAGACAAAACAACAACGACTAGTGTGGTAAGCGTGAACTGAAGAAGTAATGGATCATGATGAAAAAGTAAGGATGCGGAAAATAGTGGGAGGGAAGATTTGAAAACTTCTCAATGTTGGGAGAGAAAACTGAATCTGATAATGAGAGCTTCATTAGATTTTACTGCAGGGCAAGAAATTTCCTCAAATATGAAAGAATTAATCATGCTGTTTACACTTGGTAGTAACGTCCAATTTCTTGGCTTTGCTATAAAAATGTTCTTGTGTCACCAAAAAGTAGTGAAAATCTGTCGATATTTAAATCCAAGAAATGTGTCAACAAAGCCGCAGGTTTCTTTCTTGGCTCCTAAAACACAGATTCACATTTTCAGACTCACAACGAATGCCTTGATTTATCCGTCGGCACGTCTTTGTCCTTTCACTCCATCTCATTTCATTACAAAGAGACAATGAGCGTTTTATGGTCAAGGTGGACGGACTGATGGATGGTCGTTTGCTCTATTGTCTCGAGATGTATAGAAGCTGTCCAAGACCCTAACGCCTAATGAGTACGTGCACACAATGGAAGGCATCACCGCCTCATTGTGACGGGGCACCAGCTCTCACAGCTCGGCTAATGGGACCATTACTCCCCGCCCTTTGTTTCCGTGAGTAAAGGAATTTACCGAACATGATCCAAGTCCATTGTGATCGGGGTCACTCAGTTCGTTATGAATAATTAGGTCACTGAGTTTGGAAAAATTGGATGGGAGACAAAGGACGATGCGAAATGAACTTCATCTCTAATGTAAGCACTAAATCTCAATTCTGCTGTCTGATCTCAATTGAAGAGAAGGATTTTCCCCTCCGGGAAATCCAGTTCTGATCGTAATGAGATCAGATGTTTTGACCAGCGAACCTGCATTACTGAGAAAAAGCAATGGAGAAAAACGCTTTGGAATAACAAAACGGCGCAGGAAAATCTCTTTTACAGTAAATGGGAGTGCAAAAATTCCCTGGCCATAAAAAGACAGACGATCCAGAAAGTAATATTTTTTGTGCTCTGATCTGAAAAGAGAGATTACTTTTCTGTGACGTAGCCATAAAAACAAAAGTGATACCGAATTAAAGTTTTGTGTGTTCCCAAGTCGTGCAAAGCCAAGTAAACACCAAGGAACCTTTGGTTCCTATGAAATACAAATGCAACACCTTGCACCGTGAGATACAGTTTTCGCAGAAATCCTTCATATTATATAGATGTGAGTAAACATAGATATGAAATAGGAAATAGCTTGCGTGGATATTTACAAATAAACAGGAAAAGTTACGTAATACTTTTTTCACCAGAAATTGTATCTTGCATGAATATTCCTTGGCAAACTGCTTGAGAATTGATACATGCTTTCAAAGGCTCGTGAAATAATAGTTTACTTACAATGGAGTAATTGGTTAAATTAGATAATATCTTGGTAGGATTTGGATTTCATGGCTTTGGGTCAGCGTAGAAAGAAAACGTGATAAAAATATCAGTGTGGAATTTCTATATTTCATAGCTGTGTGGTTACAGACAGAGGTGCTTAATATCAAACCGATTCCACATCAAACATCAAATGTGAAAGGTGAACCGTGTCTACCTGCATGGATTAACCGTAGGGAACTGGACACCGTGTCGATTCCTCTTGAGTAAAACAAACTGATTCTAAGTCTAGATTTGTCATGATGCATCTTTGACAGTATCACGGGTGCGAGTACGTTTGGTAGAATTTGTACTCGACAAATCAAACTTATAGGGTTCTTGTTGACCATCTGCAGAATCACTAGTAAGTCAGGTGTGAATTGCCTTAAGAAGCTCAAGATTGAAAATTCACGACAAAGTTTATTTTTCCTGAATATGAAAGACAGTTCTTGTCTTTTGACATCACCAGATTTAATTGTCTTTTTAAGCAGTCTTTTGTGATACTGCGACAGCAGTAGTCAATTTTGAGGGATCGGAATATCATTCTGGACCCACACCCTGACTTTATTGATACACGTTGATGGTGAGTGGTATATTTCTGCATTCCTTTCAGTGGTTCCTTCATATTTAATGATGTTTCAATATGCCGGTTAACCATTGGTATGTATTACCTCCGTTGAGTGCAAATAGTATGTAACATGAAAGAGTACTTCCTAGTTGCATAATACAAAATGTAATAGTGTCTCCATCAAGTTGAGACTAATTTCGTATTGGTTTAATCTCCTCTTATTCAAACGATTGATATTTCACGATAGTACTGAGTACAAATTGACCCAGAAATGATCATGTTTTAACTTTTTGGAAAGTTTATTGAGCAGAAGGAACAAGAAACGTTTACGGAAATTGGCATGCTTTTTCAAACGGAGAAAACTAAGTCAGTGGCGCAAACTCCTTGCCAATCTTTTTTTTTCTGAAGCCTGTGTACAGAAAAATCAATTTATTACAGTTGTCGGCTAAGATTATAACTTGGGATAAGAGGGGAGGCAGGGGATCCAGATACAAGTATGTGATTCATGCTGAGAACTTGTGTTGATTTCTTTCCGTATCAGACACCGACACATGGGTTCCGTTGGTGCTACCCTCACCACTCGCAAATATCATTGCTTCGTATCATTCGCGTGATACATCAAAGTTGTAGATACGTTTACCGATTTGTGAGAAAGTAACAGTTTCATCAAATATGTACTTCTCGTCAGCACAGTATATTTCTGGCAAAGAAAATGGAGACGTAATCATTCAAAGAAGATCTGAACCACTGAAGTATGTTGAAGAAGCAGTTTGATGTTGAGGTTACAATATGAACTACTTAGACAATGTATGATAAGGGAAAGTCAAATGCTATTTGTAATCTTGCATTCACCAAACAGACAATAGAATCTATAAAATTTAAAACGGAACATTTGTGTTTTCCCCAAACGTTTTCACTGAATTCAGTGACAAATGAATGAATCATTTGTCACCTGCAAACTATTGTTTAAGAGACTAAGGTGTTACCACAGAACCAAGAAAATACAGGTCAAAGAGAGAAAATTTAAATTAATCTCAATTCATGTTTCAGTGATTTATCAGATTCCCTGAATTCACTTAATTCATTTATTAGAAAATTGTTGTGGCAAATCGACAAAGTAAGACTAGTACAATTCTGTCAAAGGAAGTAAAGCTGAAGTCATCTTAATTTTTTTATTAATAAGCACCAGGTCAAGTTTCATTGGTTTGATATTACTGAAACGTGAGGAGCGTTATTTTTTGATGAAATCATGTAAAACATGGAATTTCTCTTTTTAATTGAGATTCTATTTCGAAAAGAACATTTCAAAGGTAGGCAATAAGACTCAACACTTAACATCTCAACCTGTTCTAATCAAATAGTGAGAGAGATAGGTATGATATGTACCAGATAGACTAACAGATGATTCCAGATTATCAAAGGTATATCTGTGTTCCTTCTTTCACATCCACATTATCTCGGATTAAATCCAGAAAAGCTTGCGATTTGAGCTAGAGTAAAGTTTGGAAGTATTTTCTTCGTTCGTATCATGTGTGAAAATCAGTAACTACTGTTGCATATTTTTTGGCAGTTCGAGTGAAACTGCAATACAAGTTAAAACACAGAATGTCGCAGAGAATTCGACAGCATTTTCTCATTTTACTGACGTCATTGTGTCGAATCTTTTTTATAGTTTGCCTCAGAAATAGACCTGTATGTATGATATATACTGCCCACAGCCAAAGGTTGCAACTATGAGAATTATTGAAGAACTCTGTAATGTAATCCTTAAAAAGTCTAGAGCAAAATTAAAGGATAAAAGGATCAAAGGATAAGTGAATAATAAGCCAGTAATAATCGTTCTGCTGGAAATAAGTTTTGGACGTGTTAATAGATCTTCTGATAGAGTTTCCACTTGTTATTTGGTTGGAAATTTTTCAAATAGTAGTAAAATCATAGTAAAATCAGGTGCTGTTAGATCTATCTTCAGGCTAAAATTAAAGATACGTTAAAATACATTTAACTTTCGCTTTACTTTTGGAATTGAAAATTTAAATGTTTCTCATGATTGTTGTTTTATGCTGTGTTTACTAAAAAAAGAAATGCAGTAAACAAAATTGTCTACTTAAAGGTAAACATATGGAAAGTAAGATTCAACATAATTTACTGCACAGAATATAAATTATCGACAATATTTGGTTAACTGATGTCACGAGGCTATTTATACCGTGCAGAAAGATGGTAAAATGTACAAGAGATTGTTTGCCAAAAATACACTTGCATTAAAAGATGCTACGTAAGTCTGCGTGAATGATTAATATTAGACCATCATAATGTAAAACTTCAAGTGAAGATGATTGATGCCTCATATATTGTTGCAACAATTTGTTAACTTCTGTTAAAAACTTTACTTTCCTCAAAGTTTGTTTTGATTTCAAATATCCAATGCGTAATTCAATTGAATTAGTGGCACAGCCGTTACTGGAATGCACAGCCTTGGACTTTAATTTAGATGTGAGGAGACAGAGATTATTCAAAGGATGGAGATTAGATTTACCACAAAATGACAATCTTTTCAAAGTTTTATTTGGCATAATAATGAAAATTCCAATTTTTTTCTTAACTTGTTGAAATCCTTTGCACAGTACATGCATAAATAATACAATGATCTTTTCTTGCGGTTTAAATGTTAGCATGATAGGATGCTCTAGCCAAGAGATAATCTCCCTATCGATCCCACTTTTATCTCACATTATCTTTGTTGGTAAGCTGTCATCTTGCCCTGAGATACAATTCCACAATAATAATTGGCCAATTAAATTATTTAAGGAAACTATATCAAAAGGTAATGTCATGTTGGACCGTGGAAACATGCAAAGTCCCCATTATTGCCTCCACACTGTGGTTTTCCTTGTTTTAAGCATTTTTTCGGTTTCCTCAAAGGAAACGGTCTTCCATGTCAGGGTATTTCATAAAAGGGAAAGCGAGAATAATTGGGTGATAATATGAGGATTTTGAACTCAAAAGATATTATTTGGCCAAGAGGAAAATTAAAGGCAAGTTCAAAAGGGCGTGAAGACTAGAAATAAATAATAGACTTATTATGATAATTCGGCACGTTATGTAAAGTAAATTTGATATCTTTAGAATCACACACGGGGGGTCACAGACAGTTGAAAACTTCATTTGGTATTATTTCCACTCGAAGGCATTCGTATAGAGGTTTCCGATTGCAACAATAGTAACTCAGTTCGTGAATTGGCTGAAGAAATTGTAATTTTATATGCTCAGCATTCATCTGTAGATGTACGAGATTTGACTTGTGTTAAGAATAGCCTGTACTTCATTGTATCAATCATTTCAAAAACCCCTTTCTGATCCGGAGATCTTAGTGAAAGAGAACATTTTAAAGAAGGATTTAGATGTTAGATGTTTAGATATGGATATATGCGTGTGAATAGGCAAAAAAGCTGAGCGTTGTCTTGTTTAACAATAAGCAGAAAAGATCCTTCATTTTGTACCTTTTAGTAGATACAAACTGTTTTGGGGATAAACCGGTATCATTTCACAGAATCTTAAAACGACACTTTAAAACGGCCTATTAGACGCACATTGAGGTCTTTATCAGTCAAGTCGAAAGGTTCGTTTCTTTGAGGCACAACAATACTGAGAACAGGTCGAAGGTATGTGAAGCTTTGGATCTTTCTTCTGCTCTACCACAATACCTTATGACAAATATTACAGGTTGGGCACGGTTAATTCGAACACGGTTAATACGAAGTTCCACTTAATTCAAAGTTTTTTACTACACAC
>JBCAUG010020321.1:0-10719 GCA_038406175.1 Haplosyllis leylae
TTGACTTTTTGACATTTGACATCTTTTTGACACATTCAACTTAAACCACCTCAGCCCGTCACAGGGCTATTTTTGTTATTCTTTCAGAGAAACCTAAGCACAGAGGTGGTTCAATAAAGTCTTCGTCGACTTCACATGATTCTTCAATATCCACTGTGGAAATGCATCGAATTGTAGAGTCATTGAAAAGCAACAGGGTGAGACAATCGATGAAAGAAAATTACTACTCAATCTGGAAATCCTTCAATAAATTTTTCTTAAGATTAGACACCAAGCCTGAGTCATGGGAAGAGAGAATTGTACTGTGCGTGGGGTACTTAGTAGACACTGACAAACAGTCTCAAACAGTTAGAAGTTACATCAGTGCCATTAAAAATATTCTCCGTGATGATGGTGTGATTCTGAATGAAGATAAATTCCTCCTAACCTCAATGACCAGAGCTTGTAAATTAAAGAATGACAGAGTCATCACACAGCTGCCAATCCAAAAACACCTTTTATTGTTATTGATTCAACACCTCCAAGAGGAATTTGAGCAGCGTAATCAAGCATACTTGAGTACCCTATACAAATCTTTGTTCTCCACCATGTACTTTGGCATGTTCTGCATAGGAGAGGTCTGCCTTAGTCCACATTCAATAAAAGTTAAGGATGTGGAGCTGGCTGACAATAAAAACAAACTGTTGTTCCGACTGCGAACTTCAAAGACTCATGGCCTTGGAAAAAAGCCCCACCTGATTAAAATCAGTTCTCATGCTCATGCTCAAGCAATGGCTAAAAATTCTTTGGACCACAGTATTTACAGCACAAATGACCTTTGTCCTTTTCAGATGTTACGTCATTATTTGGCAGCTCGACCTAAGTATGCTTCATTGAATGAACAATTCTTTATTTTTCGAGACAGATCACCAGTTAGGCCGGAGCATGTGAGAGCGATCCTCAAGAGCACACTGCAGAAGATTGGTTTGGACCCGACACTTTATAATTGTCATTGTTTCAGGTCGGGGAGAACGGTTGACCTTCATAAACTGGGCCTGAGTTTGGAATCTATCAAAATTTTAGGCCGGTGGTGATCAAATGCAGTCTATGCCTACTTAAAATGCTAGTTATGCCTCCTGATGTCAATGTATATTGTTTTTTAGGCAAAGTGAGCACTTACCACGACATTTGGCTGATTGGGGATGATTTCCTTTACAAGATGCTACCAGTTTTGCAGACCATGAAGTACGAGGCTATGATGCAAAAGAAGCCCATTCCATACTTATTTGAATTTTACAATATTTTTGGATATTACACCAACCCACTGAATGCAACGAAAGGAGTCATGGGTAGAATGTTCAATGCACTGGCTGAGGCCTTGAACTCTTCTGCCAAGTTGCCGAAATATGTGTTCCTCATACCTGACATCGACTTCATCAGGTCTACACTAAATCATTAAAATCAATCATTAGAAGGAAATACATTATTGGTAGCAATCAATCTCTGAGGGGAGATTTTGCAGCATCTTTCTCCTGGTTGATGTGTATCAGTGAGAATTTCCTGCAAATCAAAAATTAAATGCCTACTTCATGTTCCGTGATGAACATTCAATGTTTGTTACAGCCATGATTAGCACACAGTAAGTCTTTATAGATTGCAATTACCATTTACAAATTTATCTGCATGACAAATTAGCATGGTGGTGGTTATCTTTTTGTAGTGTTCCTTTGGGACCCCCAGAAAAAAATATGGGAAGTTCTGGAAAAAGAAAGAGGTGAGTTGTACACCTGTTACATAATAGATGTAGCATAAACTTTCTTTTATGTCTAACTTTTTTCTTGCAACTTCCTGAATAATATTTCTTATAACAGGGCTGAAGGAGGAAAGAGAAAAGCAGACACAAGTAACACATTATCTGATGAAAATGAAGAACCACCTGCTAAGAAGGCAAATACAGTGAAACAGACTGAAGTACAGCATGGTGTTGTGCAGTACGTAATCATTTAATATTCATTTTATGTAATGGATTAAAATGCTTTGTTATGCTTTGTTGTGTTAAAATTATATCTTGCAGGTTTACTAGACCAGCACCTCCAGCTAACACTGTGGAGAAAAGGAAACACCAGTCAAAAGTTAGGCAAAAAATATACAGAGAGATGATAAAAGCAATCCCCACTTGGAAATCTGTGAGTTACATTACAAATTTTTTTTAAACTTACATACATTTATGTTTTCCCTCATTTGCAGAATTGAGTTTACTTCTACCTTATTCCAATTCAGATTTAAATGAAAAGAAGCACTCAGAATCAGGTGCTCCAAAAAGGCATTGTCAGCAGAAGAAGAGAAAGAATACCAGGAACTGTGCAAAATAAGGTAGTAATTCATACAGTGTATGTACGTAATGCACATACATTTACTTCATTTCAAAGTGGAACATGTTATGTTTAATTTCTCATTTTTTGGTTACAGTTTCAAACAAGTTCTTCAAAATGGAGATAGTGATCTTGATGGGTCCTTAGGCAGTCCAACTGATGAAGAAGAAGAAGGCTAAAATAAAAGGTAATTAACAGAATTTAATTATTTTTTTAATGGCAGATTTAACAGCTCGGCTAACAGGGAAAAGGAATGTGTCTGAAAAGCACAATGGAGAGCAAAGAAATGACAAATGGATCCAGAGTACATAGAAAATGTGAAAGTTTATGATAAAGGGAGGAAAAAGGAGATCCACCAAAATTAAAATATGGCACGCAGTTCATTACCATCAACACCAGTGAAAACCAACCCACTGACTTGGATTTGGAGTAGATCAAAGAAAATTCATCAGCTATTAGGACCAAGTCCCAGGACACACACATCGGTATTCAAGCATATACTCAAGAAAACCATGAAATCACCTAGGAAATCAGAATATTTTGCTGTTGATAAATCTGAATCTGCAATTGTGAAAATACATCCAGGTGATTTGGCCAATTACATCACACCACCAAAGGATGTTATGAAGAAATTGAGGAAAGTTGCTGTTTTAAAAGCAAAACAGAGGTGCAAAAAGCTAAGAAGATAGCTGAAAATTTGAGATGTCAATTTAAATCTATAAAAGACATTGCAACATATGTAGGTGATGATGAGAAGGCACTGTACTGACTCTTTTCCCCACTTAAAAAGAGGATAAAGGAAGAGTATGTCTGAAAACTGAGTGATGAAGTTAAGGCTGAAATAGAGAGAATCTACAATGATCCTGAAATGACATACTGTCTACCCGATATGAAGTTTGCAGATTTTAAATTTATGTCTTGTACTCTTAGTGAGGCTCATCACATTTACTTGGCTAAATGTACAATGAAACACAAAGTGGCTGAAAAAACATTTACAGCATTGAAGCCAAAATATGTAAGAACAATTCAACAAACACTATTAAGGGGCTGCAGCTGTGAGTATTGTGCAAATTTCAGTAAAACCAGGGAAACTTCGATTGGCTTATTTGTGGATAATGAATATGATGAGCCAATAGTTGAGTTAGAAGATAATAATGGTGAAGATCTTGAAAATGGAGATACTGTTTATGACCATGAGACAAAATGAGTGCCAAATCCAGTCTCAGCAGTGATGATGATGTCTTGGAAGTTATGGCTGAAGATTATATCAACTCAGATTTCAGTGAAGCCAGCAACTTTGAGTATGAAGAAGAAGAAGAAGAAGAAGAAGAAGAAGAAGAAGAAGAAGAAGAAGAAGAAGCTATACCTCCTAGTCTTGCTGAGGATGATCCAAGTATTAACTTTCAATGGAAAAAGGTTGTGTCTGAAGTGAAGATGTACAATACGTATCCTGCTTTCAAGTGTTATGTAATGAGAACTTTATTATGAGCTGTGTATTTATGTTTGAAATATATAATGGACACAGCTGACGTGATTGATGATGTTGCTATGAAGTTTTACCCTAAAGATGGACTGAAGGACTTTTATCCAATAACAATGACTAGTGATGGCAATTGTCTACCAAATGCTTTGGCACATGTGCTACTGGGTGACAAACACAGGAATGACAAATTCGTGTACGATCAACATTTATCTCAGTATTGAGAGAAGATGATTTCTTGAAGCATTCTGTCCTTGTTCAAGGGTGCTGTAATGGTACAGACAATAGACCACAAAGTTATGCACACTACTCCAGGATGCTGACACCTGAAATTATGCATTTGAATGAAAATGCCATCAGAACTGTATACCAGTGTGACATAATGGCCAATAGGATTGATGGAAACTACATGGGCATTTGACAGTTCCATCAGGTCTCTGAGGCATATATATAAGCAACCCATTGGATCTGTGTACCCTCAGCACACAAACCAGCTTCTATGCAGTGATATGAATAGCATAATTCTGCCAATAACAGCTGCAAATGACATGAAGTGACCAGTATACATTATGTGGACACCAATGTGAATGGATGCACATCACTAAGAAGTCATCCATTTCATTGCTTTGCTGAGAAACATAAATAAAATTTATATAGTAAGATATTTTCATTCTATGTAGTGAATAATATTGTACATTACCACTTTTCACCTTTTTCAGTGTTGATGGAGGTACAGGGGACCAGAGGAAACTTGGGGAGGTAGTACTGATCCAGATAGAAGTGTTACAAAAGATCAACATAAGAAGGCAACACAAAATGCTGTAATGGAACAGAGTGAGGAAGATGAAATAAAGTCTAAGGAGGAGAAAGATGTGATGAAGTATGATAAAAATGAGGAAGGTATGACAGTTATATGCACGTCTGAGAGATTAAAAGGAAATATGATGAGTTGCAAGATTTTATAGTACATGATGTGGTGGAAAAAGGAAATCTATGCAGCGACGTGCTGGGAAGCAGAATCTCATAGACTAGCAAGCCCTTTCATTTTGGAAGAATCATCTGTATCATTTAGAGCCCCAATTGGATATTATGGTGCTTTTGGGGACACTGGCACTAAATTCCATGATCAGAGAGACTTCACTCCATGACCACCAGCACATAAATTTGAAAAAAATAATGTAATTACAGATGATGAGAAAAGTGATGGGAGTTACAAACTCGCAGACGAAATGTTGCAGAACAACATATCCCAAAATATACAGACACTAGAAGCAGAAGATATTGACATAGATACTTTTGACAATCTGCCCCCATCAGGACCACCTCCTTCAAAGCAGTGTAAGAAATCAACAGCTGGAAAGGGGAAGGGAAAGGCAAGCGGTCATCCCAAGAATCAGAAGAAGAATGTTACATATCAGGACAAAGGTAACAAACATTACGAATGCAAACTTTGGCATCAATCATCATCAAGAGATTTTATGTAGAGTATACCTGACCTGCCACAGAACAGCTGAAGTGTAAATTACAGTGAAACCATTTCCGAGATGAGGACAGGAGATGACTGTGATAGATATCTAGTATCAATTTTAGATGGCTTAATTGTGCACCGAAGGAAGATTATTATTTGATAACGAATGTGGGTACAAATATGGCTCAACAGACAAAGGAACAGGAACAGGTGTTCACCTTGAAAGCTGTTTTTGGAAGTGAAACTGATGATGAAAACATACAGAAAATTTCCAAATCTAAATATGCTGTATCTGACACACCATTTTATGTTACAGACAGTGAAACAGAGAAACACAGTGTGGATGACTTCATGCAACCTAGCAACAAATTCCATGTCAGGGGATCTAAAGACGTTAAATCTGAGTCAGAGGTCAAGAAAGCTGGTCTGATTCAGTATGAGTGTACTGAACAGACAGAAAAGGAAGATAATACTGACAAGTACTGGCCTCTGGTTTCGTCACATGCTCTTGTTGGCATATCCTTAAGCGACAGCTGAGTTTTCGTAACTTTCACATCTGACAAATCTTCATCTGTTGACTCCTCAAGCCAGACCTGTGTTTTTGTAACTTTAACATCTGACAAATCTTTATCTTTTGAGTCCTCTTGGTCACCTGCAGAAGGCACCCAAGCATGGTCATGTTCTAGGTGACACTGTAAGGCCTCCCAAGTGCAGAATACTTCCTCACAATGGTAACATGCATCATGCCTCAATTGTCCTCCACAGTTTTTCTGTTTGATCTCAGCAGTTTCTCCTTCAGGGCTTATTCCTGTAGCATTGTCTTCACTTTCTTTGTTAGAGTTTTTGGATTCACTACTTTTGCTACTTTTAATTTCTTCTTTTAGCTCTTTGTTACATTTGTTGGCACATGTCTCTTGTTCATGACTTTTCCTAGATTTCTCTTCTGTATCTGAAGCTTTTCTATCATCTATTTTGCTACTTTTAGCTTTTGTCAGTATTATCTTCCTTTTCTGTCTTTCTATAGAGTTCAAAAACAGAGATAGTTGGTCACTAGACAAGGCTAAAACATGGTCTTTCTGTTCTGACAGTACTGCAAGTGATTCAACATCAAAACAAGTTCCTGACTCAGCAGACAACTCAGAAGAATCTGTGAGGTAAGTGATGTATTTCATTTTTCAAATCTAGTCAATTTCTAATGTAATTGTACAAGTAATTAATCAATGTAAGTCTAAATACTTTGAAGTTATTAAATTTCATTATCTAGTCATAAATTTAATTTGCTATATTTTGCTGCCATTGTTTGTACTTTAATGTTACATAACATGATGTATTACTAATATTTTGATCATATTAACTGAACATGTTCTATTTATAGTTACCTACATAAACTGATTTTTGTTGAGACATGGTAACAGTTTTATTATTACTTCTGTAATTAAACACATACATGACGTGTTGCTGTGTGTCTCTTGTTACATCACATTACGTAATGTTACCTTGGTATGTAATTTAATTATGAATAGTGGAGGTAAATTCATTGCTGTGCAATACTGGAAAATGATCCTTCCAGCACTAGTAAGTGCAGATAAAGAAATATTTTGATTTGCATTGAATTTCAATTACATGAATTAAAATATTAATTTGTTTTCCTTTCAACAGTTGGTGATGTGGTTTGGTTCTTTTTGGTTGGAAGTTTTGTTGTATGGTGAAGAAATTTTTCGATTTGTTACATCAATTTCAATTTGTACTTATACACCATGTCATTCTTTTTATCAGGAAATAAACCCAAGGAGAATATTAATACTGTTTTGAATTTATTTTTTATTTCACATGTCTAATCTAACCTACAGATTCAGAAAACAATGAAAAATGAGGCCATGATTCATTACTGGAATGAAGATGACTTGGGGAGCTATCAGATGGAATCCAGAGATTATTTCATTCCTAATAGTGAAGTTTTAAAGTCTATTAAATCACCAAAAATCAAAAAATGTACATTTTTTCTGATTTGTAGATAGTAATAAACTTGATTTTAAATTGAAATGTCTCTTGTTATGTAAATCTGTAATACAACAATGGTCAGTTCTGCAAATATTCATTACAGAAGTACAGCAATTTGTTGAGTTGAATTCAATGCAGCCATGTATTTGTAACACATTTAAAGGAAACTCTGAAAAAAGAAAAGACATAACTTTGAGTTTTTCTGGCTTGCTGTATTGGCAAGCCACATAAAAAATGTCTGGACTATTACAACATGAGCTATGAACAGTAATAATAAACTACTATACAGTATTCATAAGCATTCACTGAATGTTGGATGTTGTATAAGTGCTGACATGGCTTCGTTGCCTATAGAAACTGAATTGTCCTTAAAACTGGTGTCAAATTTCACAAAAGACTGCTTTGAAAAGGATGAAAGAAAAAAGAAAGATTGAGTTTTTAACACAAGATTGCATGATAAGATTTATTTGGTCTTAAATAAAATAGTTATGTAAGACAATTCATAACATGTTGCTTCAGTCACAGCAGGTGCAGTGGAATGTCTCGATTCTTCATCACATAATTTGTCATGCTGGTCCACCATTAAAACAATTACATAACTTTATGAGGATTGAAAGGAAACGCCAGTTTTCAGAAGAATTAAGAGAGGAAATAAATAGTTGATTAACTGTCAAAAATCAAGTAATCTGATTAATCTGCATGTACACCTTTCTCGAAAGGTGGGACCAATTTCTGTATGGTTCAGAGCTAACTTGGCTTGAACTTAAAACTTCATAACATGAACAACAAATTACATAACAGAGTAACATAGCAACTAATACATCACACTGGAAAGGTCCCTTTGAAAAAAAATTCGCACACTTACAGAGAGTGTCTCATATAGCTCATTGTGAATTTTGAGAGATGAAAAAGCTCATTGGAGTAATATCGTGATAGAATCTATTTTCCTTGAAAACAGATATGAAGTGAGCAACCCAATATTTGGTGTGACATGTAATCCACATGACACTAAAAGAGGATCAGGTGGCTCCTCTGGCGGTGAATCCTCTCTAATAGCTGCTGGGGGATCCATCTTAGGTATTGGGAGTGATATAGGAGGTAGCATCAGAAATCCCTGCAACTTGACTGGTCTGTGTGGATTTAAATGTAGCGCGGACAGATTCAGGTAAATGAATTCCAGTTGGCATGACTTATCAATTCGTATATTTTGATATTGAACACTTTCTCAAGCACATTCCTATAAAATTGTAGTGCAATCATTTGAAACTTTGTTTTACAAAGGCAAATTGTGACTTTACGACTTTTTATCATGTAGAATCATATTTTGAGAGACGTACTGTGAGATTGAAATTTTGTCTGATTGTGCACTATGCTGTAAAGCTCGGGCAAAATATGGCTGTTTGCGGTAAATGAATTTTCGGAAAATAAAGTTAACCTTGCGCACAAAACAGAATACAATGACAATTGATATGTACTTTTCTTTAGCTCGTATGGTCATGACGTGTTCAACGGAGAACCTGACATATTTTATGAAGTCGTTTGTAAGTTCAACCCAAGCTTAAAAGTTTTGATATATCAATAGCGAAAGCGTAAACAAGATCAAACAAGAAAGTCCTCCTGCGTGAACGCAAGAGGCATACCGACCACGGCGTAGCAAACCTATCCCAGGGGATAAAAAAAAATTCAAAAAAAATAAAAATAAAAATAAAATTTCCAGGTACCCCTGGCTGGACTGGGTACCCCCTGCCCACCCCCGGCTAAACTGGGTACCCCTGCCCCCTGGCTGGACTGGGTATGCCCCTGCCCCATCTCCTGGCTGGACTGGGTACCCCCTGGCTGGACTGGGTACCACCCCTGCCCTCCCCCCTGGGCTGGACTGGGTACCCCCTGCCTGCCCCCACCCCTACCATCTGGACTGGGTACCCCCACCCCTGACCGGACTGGGTACCCCCCACCCCTGGCTGGACTGGGTACCCCCCCTGTGAATGGACAAACACCTCTGAAAACATTACCTCCTTCGTACTACGTACGCGGTCGGTAATAATTAATACTTTTACTTAATTATTTTTATTGGAAAGCATCAATAAAACGAATTATTTTGTAGTAAAACCTGCCTGGGGTCCATTAGCTCGGGATATGAACAGTGTTGCGTTGATATCGAAGATAATGTTGGACGGGGGAGCTGCGAACAAAATAGACCCATTGGTGCCACCGCTCCCTTTCAACGAAGAGGTTAGTTGCATTTGAGATAAAACAAAATTGTTGTAATTCATTTTCGGCTACATCCCCTGGTGCTGCATTTTCTTTACAAGATGGATCTGTTGTTGGTTGGTTATGTAAATAAAATCTATGATTATATTTAAGGTTTTCAACGACACAAGACCACTGAGAATCGGGTACTATCTTGACAATGGTATATTGGCGACAGTTCCTGCTGTGAAAAGAGCTGTGCGTCAGGCTAAACAATACTTGGAGAGCAAGGGACATACGGTAATCAACTAGATCTATCGAATATTGCAAAAGTGAAAGCCAGATAGAGATTGATTGAAAAATAACTAATTTTTGTTTCTTTTTTTTACAGTACATGCCCATGACAATTTTTGACCAATTTTTTTACAGACAAGGGAGAGATGCCTTAGTACTTAATTACTATTAATCTAACTGATTGGTATCTACTCTGGGAAATGTTTTAGTTTACCATGAAGTGTGGAACAAAAACTGGAATTGTAACATTTTTTCAGATGCATGTGGTTACAAATTCTAGTATTTTCTTAGTTTTAACTGTTTAACACTTTTGTTCCAAGTTGTATATGATACTTACTACACTTTAATTTGATTAACAATTGTACCCAAAAATAATTAGTTAGTTTTACAAATTTCGAATGCAGACTGTATTGAATTAATATAATTCTCATTTTTCACAAAAGTAATTAAACCAAATATTTGCAGCTGATAGAGTGGTTGCCTCCTGATATTCAAAGTATAACTGACTTGGAGTACGAAGCACTATTTGCAAATGGTGGAAATCAGTTTTATGATGTCTTGTAAGTTTTCGATAAAGTTCACAGAAGAGTTAAAATTCGCTGTCTTATTTACAAAAAAAATTCTGACTGTCAAATGATATGAAGGTACACTGTAGTTTGCTTACATGTGATTGAAATAATTGCGCAGTCAGTACAAAATCCAGGCAATTGGTCTTGAGGTTAACTGGAACTAATGCGTTACTTTCAGAGCCTATGAGAAAACTGATGACTGTGTAGAATATCTTTTCCGAGGGAAGTCCCTTCCAGAATGGTTGAGACCCCTCTATGCTAAGTTGGTTGGACTTAAGGTAAAGATTCCTCAGGGGGGTTCAGCGCGGCGGATCGCATACTATAAACAGATCGCAAATGAGCCCAAAATGATCGCAGATGAATGGT
>JBCAUG010020332.1:0-10719 GCA_038406175.1 Haplosyllis leylae
TGTTGCCATTGATCTAGATCGAATCTTTTGCCATATATCTAGATCTAAGCCATGGCCATAGATCGAGATCTAAGCCACAGCTGTAGATCTAGATCTAGATCTAAGCTGCAGCTTAGATCTAGATCTACAGCCAAGGATTAGATCTAGATCTAAGCCATGGTCATAGATCTAGATCTAATCCACAGCTGTAGATCTATATCTAAGCCATGGCCATAGATCAAGATCTAAACACAGCTGTAGATCTAGATCTAATCTACAGCCATAGATCTAGATCTAATTCACACACACACACACATATTGATGTGCCACACCCACTTTTGGCCAAAGTGAAGGCAACATAGTTGTAGTCTTCCTAAAAATAACTTATGTTTCAGCATGTAAAGCATGATCATGTAAAAGTGTGTCCCAGATAGATGGAAACGCTGGTTGGTACAACCAAAGGAGACTTAAGTTCATGTTGTTACAGGCAAGAAAAGTGTATAAGATGTGGTGGATACAGGAAAAACAGGGAACAAGACCGCAGTCTTGACCGGCACACAAAGGGTTAATTGTGATGTTTTACATGTGAAAGCCAGATAGCTCCCCCTGCTACACAGGGCACTCACTCATAATCCTGTAGATGACAAGAGGGCAAACAAGAAAACTTTTAAATTTCAATTAATGTAGTTAGCAGAAAATTACTAAATATAGGAAAACTCCGGATTGCACTCTCTGTAAGGAGACATAAGAGCTTTATATAATGACAAAACATTTAAAAACTGTCAGATTTCAGATTTCTTTAAATCTCGTCATAACACATTTTCCATCAAAACAGCAAACAAAGTCTTCAACAGTGACATAACTTGCTTTTTATATGCTTTTCCTGCTTTGCTAGATAGCGCCTTTGCAGGGTAAACAAATAGGTTGCATCCAATAGAAATTCTTTATTCCAGACACACCTCTCCTTGTATGACCTTATATGGCCACAACAGCTGGTTTTGACATAAGGGGACGCTCGTCACCCTGACTATCCCCTATTACCGCGCACCCCAAAATAGCTAGTAATGAAGTTACAAAAGACAAATCGCAGATTATTTCAGTGTTGTTTTTTATAAATACATGTATTCGAAGTATGGTTTGTGTAGAATAATTACCCTCATTTTTGTTAAAAGACAACTCATATATTTGGAGAGTCTGATGTTTTTTTTTTCAGAGCAAAATCGGGTGATTTGACTGCAGGCTGAATTTGAACATGAGTAATGTAACAATGCCCTCCTTCTTCTTGCTGACAATTTGATCCATAATGTGACTGTCCTTGGAAGAAGAATTAAATATCTCAAATCTGTTTCCTGTTTTCGCTAGGCGTGTATTTGTTAGGTATGACATCTTTGACTTCAAATTTATGCTTTCAGTCCGCAATACTGGTTGAGATCAGCTACACTCAATGAACAGGCTGAACAGGCCGTTGCTCTGTATCTATATTTCATTCTGATTGATCAGAAATATTTTCACCTTTGAAAGATAATTGCTGTAGATTTCATGATCAGTAACGAGATAGCAATTGCACTGCTTCTGCATTTTGGTTTGAAGATCCTTCGTGTCACATTGAATCTTAATTTTGATACTTTCCACACCTGCCTCGTTTTTCCTGTTTTGTAATGTACTTTCTGCATGATTTTCTATTCTCACAAAGCAAAGCACAAAAAACCAGTACAATAACGACCAATATTTATGGTTGAGTGAAACAAATTGGGACCAGCAACAGATGATTTGGTCGAGGTAACTGTTTCCCTGTGATTTCTCATTTTGTTGAGTCTACCCATGTTGCCTAGCTACTCTGCTTTAAGTCTTTTCCAGGAGTATTCATTGTTTGAAAATAATAAGAAAATAAATTTGATTTAGTCATTTATTAGCCTAAGTAATTTCCATAAGATCATTCCTAAGTGATAAAGAATAAAGCAAAACCCCTCTTTGTATAATCTCCCGGTTTACCGAACATAAACGAAAACAAACTGTAAAAATTGAAATGGAAAGGTTCCCTTCAAGTTCTACTCAATTCAATTCTCATTAAGTACACAGACAGATGAGTGAAAAGATGAACAGTTTTCTATTTTACCACTTCTTGGGTTGAAACACTTAACTTGTCCTTCAGCGGCCAGCCAGAATCTACAAAACATACGGAGACAATTTATACTATTTACCAGACATACCAGTCCTTACATTATGAACTCAATGAAGTTTCAAATATAATTACACGGAATCCATTCCCAAATTCTTGGCAATTTCAGTCAGTTGCTTCTCAGTGTAATTTGAACCAATCACAAGGGTTCCGTTATTGTTGATGCACAAAGATTCTGCTGTGTTGTAGTTTCTTGATAATACATTGGCACGGAAGCATCCATAATTCGACACAGATTGGGAATTGTCTGGACACTCTCTACTAACATCTACAATTAGATTTAAGAGATGTTTAGAAATGTCAAACATCCTCTGTGAGACATAAATCTTAATGATTCAGATTTTCCCGTATAAATTCCTCTTTAATTTTCCGTTTACCCCAAGCTATTATTTTCAGCATTGGCCAGTTTGACTATTATCCATAAAAAATTGGAATTCATAAAATTAAATTTGTTTAATTTTTAAAAGTAAATTAGTTTTGATTAAATACATTCAACACTTCAACATTGACACTAAAAAGTAATTTAGTTTGAAAAAAATCAATATTTATGATAAAAGGGGGGCCCTAAAAAGGGGGGGTCAGTTCATATCACGACACCGGGCTGAGAATACGCTGGAGCTAAATGCGAGTGATTTTAATGTTCACAATAACTTTTCCCTTTGATGGCGTCTGACGATTGACGAAAAGATAGGCTTCAAACAGTACAAAAAACTTCTAATAAATATAGATCTAAATCTATTTCGGTATCTCCAATACGGGCAAAATTAATTGTACTATTTTAGGTGTCATAATTAGACTTTCATATTCCTAAATTGTGATAGTGATCAATAGTCTCCCCACCGCAGTGCTTTAGTTATCTTTTTGTTATCACGATTGGGAGAGAGTAAAGCAAGGTGATTGTGCATGATTAAGTTATTTTTCCCGATAAATAATTGATTGGTTATCCCGAATCGTTTCATCAATATTTAGCCTCACACAAGAAATATCGGGTTAAATCCGATCGCAGAAAATAAAACGGCGTTTTTGTTAGAGTTTTTTTCAAAACTGGAAAATCTGCTTGATATCTCTAATTTGCCAACAAATTTCTACGATATACAGGTACTTATTATCAATTTGGAAATCGTTTACAGCCAGCCACACATTTATAATAGATCCAGTTGTGTCAGTAGTAAATCAGTTATTAATTACGGGAGCGCAGAGGTTTGAATTGTCAGGAAACCATCGATTGAAAGCAGTAAAGGTTCGTTCACACTCAAGTTTTTCGTCCTCAACCTTATTTTGATGGAGCTGGCAGATCTGCCTGATCTGGCAAATTAATGTTGAAAGTTGAAATTCATTTTAAATTTAACATCTATCAAAAGTTTAATCAAATATTTAACATCTACCACAGGTCTACTGGCAAAAAAGTAAATACTATTATTTAAGATAAATTTTGTCAAACAGCAAATTCTAAACTTTTAACAAATGATAGACTTGTAACAAATGCTAAACTTTTTGGAGATACTTATCTTTTCTCTGTTAGTAAATGCTGAAAAATTGGAATCAGAAGACAGATCTGGCAGACTATTAGGAGAAAATTGGGAGTTAGGCATCGACCAATCGGTGGTCCTCTGCGCCACAACCCTATTCACTAAATCTGCAAAAAAGTGAAACATGTGGTTTAATTGGCCTGTTTGTGCGGGATTTCGTTGTCCTAATTCACACAAAATCTCCTAATGGTAATTATTTGACACAGATTTTGGCAGAGTTGGCAGATCTACCAGAATAACGTTGAAGACAAAAAAAAAACAAAGACATGCCAAACTTTTTCAGGCAAGGAATTTTAATCTTCTTGTTCGTTTTGTGCTTAACCTCAAATACTACTTTCTTATTAAACAGCTCAAAATATGATTTGCATGTTCATAATTTTTTTATGCAATGAAACAATGCTTCAGAGATTGCAGCATTTTTCTGTTAAATTTTAGTCCTGTGGGTTGTTATCATGGATCAACAAATTTTTTGTATACAGATGTATTTACTTGTAACGGAATGCGGCCAAAAATATCTTGATGATAACCCTGTAATAGATGTATTGAAGGTTTTGGAGTACCCCCTAATCCAATTAAACAGAGTATTTAATTGAATGTGCTCTCTCAACATTATATCATAAGGGAAATTGACATAATACAACAATGTAGGACGTGATCAGACTGAAGACTGTTCTTTTTCAGCCACAATAAGACATCATTTCGTCAATTGAATTATGACAAGGGCTTTACTTCAATAAATCATTGTGCATCATTTGTATTGAACGAAGCATCTGAAAAGCCAAGTAATAAATATGTCATCTCTGTGACCAGAGATCCCAAGAAATGCGCATTGCCGAAGAAACTCTTATTACTACGATGGCTTAATTTGGATTCATATGTGGTTCCTGAGTAATATTGCTTATCATTGGATCCCATCTATTTTTGCTAGCCGCTGAGCCTTCCATATTTCCACAACCTTTGCGACACATCAAAGTTAATAGATCTAAGCAAATCTTGTATCTTTAGATTTTAGGAACGATCAGAACAAGGAACAGTGTCATTTTTCTCGAAGACGACACAAAAATTTTAAGCTGCTTCTTAGTTTTCCATTCTGAAACATGTCTATATGTTAGCCACAGCAACTCTTCATTGTATCAAATTTCCGTTTTCTATCTATCAGACTTTTCCTGACCAAATGGGAGGAGTTATGTAAATTTCACTGGAAGTTTATTTAAAATTCAGTTACCTTCAAACATGCATTTGTCTAAGTTTCCAAGCTCAGTCCCATTAACGGAAAACTGACGTTGAATGAAATGGAAGGATGTGGTGGCCAACATGTAGGCATTTTTTTGAGAGAGGACAACAAAGTAGCAAATACGGAGTTTGTCTATTTGTGCTCGTTTCATTGATCATTTCATTGTTATGCCGTCAACGGCGTCTCTCCCCCCCCCTCCCTCCCGCTGCTACAAAAATACACGACACGAAAGGAAAATCTTGACTGTCAGACAAAAAGAACCAGTGTGTATTTTTAATTTCTTTGAAATTCTGTCCCACAATTTAAGATATCGCGCACAGGGGCATGATTCATACGGAATTCGAGTTTTTCTGTAACTGTCATTGAATTCGATGAATTCAATGAATTTAAAATTTGGTAATGTCACTGAAAGAAGGTGACCTACATTTAGTGACTGTAACTATGTAAAGAAGATAACATTTTGTCTTGATTATTGCTTACTTTCTATGTTTTCTATTTTTTGGCACATTATTAAACATTTTCTGTCATTTGCAAATATCCTGTCATAATTTCAGTCTATTTATGGGGAGCACCTTGCATTTTACTTTATGGTTACCTGCTTACTTCACAGACAAATCACTATGAATCCAATTCAATAAATTCATTGAATTCAATGAAATAATTATGGAAAAACTCGGTTATTAGCTTCGTCTGGGTTCGTAAAATAAGAAGCTTGACATTTTTTAACATTAATCCTATGACCGATTCAAGTTATGTGATACATAATTCTGTTCTGATTGCCCGCCAGAAAGTACCAATAACGTCTGCCATTACTGATTTCACATTTGGTTCATGAAAAGATTTTACTGGCGACTTTTCTCTGATTGGCTAAAAAAAGAAGTGCTATAGTTAACCTCTTTCTCAAAACGAAAACATCTTTGGTTTCGAATATTTTTGAAAGATTGAGGAAACATGTACATATGATCGCTTATCATTTGTTCTCATCCATATTTATAACACATTAACCATCAACAGTATGTTGATCACATAAATGGATATCAAGCCAGATGAAATCGTGTCATTAAGTGTAAGATTGATTCTTTCTACCTTGTGGATAAAAGTGATGTGGAATGCACACTTTGCAAGAATGTAGGAAAGCAGAGCATGATGTCAATTGCTAATAGATCAGCTCACAAGGAGAATGCATTAACTTTAAGGCATTGCAAATTAGTTTTAAGTACCACCTTTTGACAGTACAGCAGGATGGTTGCTTAGGTTCTGAATCCAAATTATTCCAGCAACAGAAGGCCTTTGTTTGCACGACAAAAATTTGAGAATATTATCCTTCTAAAGGATGCTGCCGGAAAGAGATTAAAGGATTAGAGAACTCTGTAAGCCAATTACACTTTGTATCTAATTGGATGACATTGCACACAATATATCATCAGCAAATTGACATAATGCAACAAAGCAAAGCATGGTTGGACTGCAGACCCTTCTCTTTTAAGACAGAATGGGACCTCATTTCGTCAATTGAATTATGACAAGAGCTTATTTCAATAAATCAGCCCACACCACTTGCATCGAAGGAAGGCATATTCAGCAGCATGCAAGTAAATAATGTGTGTGTCTCTTCAAATATTTTTTGCAAACTGAGGTTGAGTTGTTGTGAGCGAAATGAGTAAATAAACAAAATTATTCTTACATTGTTGTCTGTGTCCAGGTTTGTGATATTTTTGTTCAATTGTTTTAGATTACATCTCCCCACATTTCGCTCAGAAGAAGGCTTCAAATACTCAAAGAACAATTAAACTTTGTGGATTTACACAATTACATTTCAACTGTAAATAAACGTGCAACCTTTGACCATGTGTAGCTATTTCTCGCGCTCCCTTTGGCGTAAACACTATGAAAATAACGAAGTTAATCATCAATTTTCAACATCTTTCTTTCTCTTGGGAAATATCACACGCCATTGTTCCTTCTTCTAATCAAATCTTCTTGGGCAGAAAATTGTTCCCAAATGTCATAATTCTCAATGGAAATGAAAGAAGTGACATTTCATTAGTTGGCAAAGTGGATGGTTCATGAAGGTTCATTTCTTTCTGCAGATTCTATATTCGTGTTTAATCTATACATTGTTGCAAAAAATACATAAGAGCTGAGGCTACTAGAGTTTAGGGATTCGTTAAATTTGACGAAAACCAAATCGTCAGATTTATTAGGCCGAACAAAAGGAATAAATTTCATCTGTGGCACGTTGGAAAATGAAAGTTCAATTTAATGAAAAGTCTAATCTTTAGTTAGTCTTCCTTTCGTGACTCACTTAACCAGGTAAAATAGAATAATCGGAATTACTTCAGGACAAAGACTTGACAAAGTTCACGCCAGAAGATAAAAGAACTCTGCCTTTTTTGTTTGAGAAAATTCTCCATTCTATTTTCAACATCCATGCAAGAACTATGCCAAAGTGAATTCATTACTTCTAAAGGGTAAAACTTCAGAAAAGGCAATGCAAAACGAAACAATGAATCAAGGTAAATTTAGTTAACTTCATTTGTGAAGCGAAGTCACTGTCGAAGTAAGATGTCCTCTTTGAGATAACATGTTCACATAAGGTTGTGCAATGACCCGAAAAGCATACTTTCCAAGTAGGCTACTTTTCCCTATGTTCATTTGAGTTTTCCTAGACAGAGATGACTTTTGTAGATTCTATGGAATCACTATAACCCAAAAAATCCATCAGCAAAGTATTACCCCCACTGGGAAATGAACCTAGGACCTCTGACTTTACTGCCCTGCATGCTACTATCTGAGCTAATTCCCTTATTTACTGAAAATCTCAGTCCTTTAGATCCTTATGTAATCATGTTCTTTTGGTTCCAAAAATTCTGCAAGTCCAAGAATAAACAGAGCATCAATATGCAAGGATCCAAAACTTCCAGCAAATGGGAGAATTAGCTCAGATAGTAGCATAAAGCCAGAGGCCCTGGTTTCACTTCCTAGTGGGGGTAACATTTTACTACTGGATTTTTTTTTGTTTTTTCGTGATTCTGTAGAATCTACAAAATACATCTCTATTTAGAGAAAACCCAATTGAGTCGTTTTGCTATTCAGACACCTGCGTGAGAAACTTTATCATTAACAGGAATAGTTTTTGACCCTCATTGAGGCCAACACAGTAACAAAATCAATCTATTCCTTCCTAATAAAACTTGTGTTTTCCCGGAGATAAATAGAAACATTAATGTTTCTCCAATCCAATAATAGAACGTTGACAAAAAATTAAAAGGTAGATCTAATCTGGTTCCATGATGATGGTGTGGGTGGAAATTAATTTGGCACATCATGTGAATTATGACAATGGAATTGGAAACTGATCGCTCTCAAGAGGTAAATATAGTGCCTGAAAGATGTTTAGGATAATAAAGTAAGAAAAGAACTATCATTAATGAATTTTTATTGTAGTATAGTAAATGCAAGGAGACAAATAAAGTACATTTGAACGTGTCAGTACACACCGAAGGAACATCAGTAAATTCTGCTTTTTTCGAGATGAGAAAAATCTCATTGCGTTTTATACTGGTAGACAATAATAAATTTTACTTTCATTCATACAACCAGTATTTTTATCTCAGAAATAGTACCGGAAGGAAGTGGGCCTTCACCACATGGCAAGCAGGAAATATGTGAATATCAGAGCCATTCCTAAGAATGCTGCAAAAATCCAAACATAGTCCAAATGTCCATTTTATAAAATAAAATCATACAGTTTGATTTTGAGATAAATATATTGGTTGTTTATTTATGATTGAAAATAAAATTTCTCATTGGGCACCAGTATAAAGGTATGTTAAATTTTCTAATCTCGAAAAAGGTTCAATTTACTGTCGTTTCTGCAGAGTGCTGTAGGTATCATGGAGGAATAGAATTGTGTGTGCATGTGATTGTTAAGATTCCGTAAGAAATGGTAAACAGATCAGATTACAGATCTTGATATGAACTGCGCACATGCAAAAAATCTGGTAACAAGTTAGGTTGCTGGTTCTTCAGATGGAGCTTACATCATTTTGTAATTTGTGAACTTCTTTTGGCCACGACTAAATTAGAACACAACTACAGTAATATTTGCCAAAGTAACAACATGCAAAAGAAGCAAAGATGCTAAAACCAGAAATTTCTATCCATGAACTAAATACAGATTTATTGCAAAAGATTTATTCTTCAATAAGAACATTTAGTACATTTATCATCTGGCGAAGGGAAACCATTAGCTCTCCTTTGTGCACGCATTTCATGAAATTTTAGTGACCACAGGAAGTGTACCTTTTCTGAACTTTTTCTCTCATTGTGCCCACGCTATTGACTATTTCCGCACCGTAAATGGAAAAGGAGGTCGAAATTAAAAAGATAAAACAAAAATACTTCCTGAAGTATTCCTACGTCACTTATCTTATTACAAGCCAACACATGTTCTCTTTCTTATGATACTGTATTTTCTTTTCAATCCTTAGTATCCTGCTCAAGTACGATTTTTCCAAAAAATCGTTTAGTTCATTCAATAAAGATTGATCGGTTTTACACAAATAGTCTCCTTTTGTGTCGGATTTATTTCCTTGGACAAAGAAAATGCACAATAAAGATCTTAATACGTGTGACGTTCAGAGAACATAAAACCTTCTACATTTATTATGTAGGCAAGATTGCAATCGATAGATCGTTAGATTTCAAAGGCCCCCGACTTATCAGTGTGTAATCATAATTGGAAGTTAGTTAATAATAGTCATTGGTTGTGATTAAGCCATTATCCTTCATTTTTTATGTATGAGAATATTATACATGATCAATACGCCCTATCTGCCATTTACAAGACGGTAAGCTTAGGCCACCGGAATTCAATAAATATCTAAATGAAGAATTTATCTTTTCGTATTGAGTTTTCTTTATTCTTTGTTGTTGTTCTTGCTTTTCCCGTAGGTGTCATACTATGAAATATTAAAATATTAAAAAACCACTAGTTTTTATGACCATTTTCAACAGGTTCAAACATGACAGTCACAATCTAATAATATGAGATTAGTGTGTCTGCTTGTCTCTCTGTCACACTACTTCGATTGGCTCTTAGGGTGACGTCATCCCCAATGGAACGGTGTAAGGCTAGTCTTTGGAAAAATTGGGCAATAGCTATTGGTATCTCAACCCAAACTTTCATTCTATTATCATTCCCTTATTTACATGCATTCACCTAAAGAATATACGAGAGGGAAGAAGAAGTTGCTACATGCCAGGTATGGATCCTACAGTAGCCTCACACAACATATTGACTCAGATGCACGTTCCTCCTTTTACCATTTTGTGTTTTTAAACTTTTCAAAAGTATCCTTATTGGGAAACATATTATCAACGAATGATTCATTAACATAATTGAGTAATTGATCCACAAAATGTAAAACGTAACAATAGATCTATATGTTTAAAACTAAACCAATGGAGGCTATGTGCTGGATACCCACAGCAAGTGCATCACCCTAGCTGGCACTGACAACACATTTTAAGTGACTTGAACATCTACCGCTCCTGTACGTTCTTTGATTCACGAGAGATACACACACTTGGACACTAAATCCAAAGATGGCATTTGAGTTTTTCACGATACGCGTTTGTGTCAGATTATCTGACAGATCTCAAGTTACACAGAAAAAAATAAATTTCTTCAAAAATTGCCCCCGGTGGGGTTTGAACCCACAACCTCCAGATCATCACTCTAATGCTCTGCCAACTGAGCTAAGTCACTATTTGGTTGTCTGTGTGAATCATTA
>JBCAUG010020343.1:0-24960 GCA_038406175.1 Haplosyllis leylae
TAGGCACTGCTCAGCTCTATTAGCTACATATAAATAGCTGAGCAGACCTAAGAAAAGTGTTCTTCTTTGTTATTTCATTTATTCATCAAGAAGTGTTAAATCTGTGTAACTCCAAGTGAGTTTGTCCTTGTACCACCTTAATGGAAGGGACTAGAAATGGATTTAATCCTGACTGGTTTCTTGAGGCAGACTGTTCCACAACAGTTACTGAACTAGTGGGTGCTATGTTCCAGTCAGTGGGGAAAGTAGTGAGACAGCAGGAATCTTTAGGGATGTTTGCTTGGCAGCCCATATAGGCTCTGGCAGCCCACCGCATCTTCTAGCAAACATACCTGGGGCCACTGTACTCCACACTGTACAACACTTTGGGACTTCCCTGGAAAGACTGAAACATGTCCAGTGGGGCCAGTGGAATTGGTTGCTATACCTTCCCTACCAGGGGAAGTCCCAACACTGCAGGGCACTCCCTACAAGAGTGCAATTGCAATCCCAAGCAGGGGTACTCCTTGAACAGAGAGTACCAGTGCTCTACAGAACACGGATGATTATAGGACAGTCATCATTGTTCTTATCAGCCATATACTGTCATGGAGAGGACACCAGATATAGTTCCCAACAGGACAGTGTATCATAGATTCAAAGTAATAATTGAACACAGTAACCTGACTAAGTGTAGATACTGCAAGGACAAGGGCACTTGGAAAGTAACACTTGTATTCATTGTACATACTAATGATGTAGTATCCGAGAGAAACAAATAAAGGACTGGTGTATTTAAAGAGAACTGTTTGGATTTGGAATCTGTTGTTCCTGTATGCGCATTAGCCATCCTTACCTGTGAGGTCACCCCAGAGACTAAAGAAACAATAAGAGAAGTACTACCACTATACTACTAGCAGATGTAACAGTTTATTAGTCAGACAACTGGGGCAATTCTAGCTGACCAGGACAGTCAAGGCATACTGCCCACTGCATAGGAAGTGCTTGCTCTGCTGTCCTATCCCAGCAGGGGAGGGGGAGGGGGTACCCGAGCCAGGGGGGTAGCCCCACCCCTGACTGGACCTGGCTAGGGTATCTCCCCGGCTGGACATGGCTTGGAACCCCCCCCCCCCACCTCTGGCTGTGGGACCCCTGGCTATGTGTATGATCTGAGTACCCCCCCCCCCGTGGACAGACACACACCTGTGAAAACATTACCTTCCCGTCATTGCCTTCACGCTAATTTTAACTCTTTAACTCTTAGATAGATCAGCTTTTCAGAATTTTTCAGAAATACACCAAATACAGCAGCGAAGAATTTCTGTTGCTGCCTTTTTCATGACACACTGTACGCATCTTTAGCCCTTCTTTTAAAGGTGCTTTCTGTTGAAGCGAAGACCCGAATACCAGTGAAAATGAAGACAAAACACAAGTTTCAATCAATGACGTAACTGAATAAGTCATCAAAACATAGCTATAGTTTTTGTTAGAGATATAGTCAATGTCCGTTGGAAGTTTTTCTAATGAATGTCTGTGAAAACAAAAAGGTAATCACCGTGTTAACAAAGGCATTTGACAGAGTGATGTATCTGGTGGATTTCTTGTTGGCAAGCTCTGTTGTGTACGGCTCGCTGTATGATGTCACATTATGGTACGTGTAATACAGAACTAAAAATAAAAAACAGTAAAAATGAAACTGTCCTTTAAAAGAATAGGATACAAGGCAAGCCATTTTGTAGCCTTATTGGTCAATTTAGCATTCTGGCAAATCCAGAATATCGCTCATGATAAGTCCTGACAAGTAGAAGTATTGCCAGAAAACTGCATCAAATTAGAAATTTGAATTTCCCTCTTAAATGCAATAATGACATAACAACAAAGTTCAAAACTTTAAATATTGTCGAAATTCCTTGTGCATTTACTTAATATGTTTGCAGTGTAAGTAATACAGTGACATTTGAAGCAAGTGGTGCCAATATTTGCTGGCAACTATTATTAATCTGCAGTTCTTACATCAGGTACTTGAATTTTATAAATTTATAGCAATTATTTCTTACCCTCTGTGGTCATTTCAGTTGTTTCTGAAAGACAAATGAACAGTTTATTTAACTACTGGACATTTGTCATATGATTTAAGATTCTAATGAAAGGTTTTGATTACACAGGGATGGTTCGCATACCCTTTCACCTTTCAGCACATTTGTTCGAAATATAACAAATGAATACATAAGGTATAAAATACATAAGGTATAAGCTGTTTTACCTTCCTCGGTTGTGGCCTTAGTGGTTCCAGCAGAGGTTTCTAAAATTAAATAAGTGTATATATGTTTCATGTTATATTTATTCAGCAAAACTTTATGTTATTTACTTAGCTTAAACTCTCGAAGAAATGGACCTAAAGAATTTATCTTTTAATTGGCAGTGCTGGTAAAAAGGGAATTTGTGAAATACACAAAGATTATAGAACTATGTAGAAAACTGAATGAATAATAAAAAAGGTGGTTGAGAATCATATATTGAATATTTATCTTAGTCTCTCGTTTTATATATGTACAGTTCACATTATTTCACACAAAAACAGAAGAATATTTTTACTCTGGAGAAATTCTGAAAACGTCACACCTTTCCACATCGTATCATGTAATAACCTTGATCACGTAAATATTTAAATATATTGAACTGGATTCAAATGACCCATGAATACAGTGAAAATTTAGTGTAGTGATAATATTTCAAACCTTTTGTGTCGATTTGTTGCGTTGAAAATTCGCGAGAAGAGACGCTACTTGCTTCTTGCACTAAGAAAGAAGAGGAAAGTTCTGAGGTAGCAGGAACTGTAGGTTGCATCGTTATTTCGCTAGTTGCCTCTGACGTTGCCTGCAGCTCAGGTTTTTCAATCGTCTGTGTTGTTGTTTCCTCTACAAACTTTGCAGTGATTCTTGAAGAAGTAATCTCTTCTTCTGTTGTCAATTCGGGAGTTTCTGTTAGTTTAGCCGTAGCTTGTGCTGCTGCCTCTGTTATGGTATGTGATGTGGATGATTGTGTGGCGGTTTCTGAAGACGTCATATCTACAGTTTGTGTGGTGGATTCAGAAGTGACGGGCAGTCCAACAGTAGTTAAAGTGGCACCTGTGGGCTGTGAAGTAGATCTGCCTATTGTAACTTCCATCGTAGTTGCTTCTGTTGTAATCTCTTTAGAGATCAGCTTGACATCTTCCACTGTGGTTTCATAAGTTACAGGTGGTTTGAAAGATGTTGAAGCTGTTCCTCCAGCTTGTGAAGTAACTATTCCAATGTCTGTTGTGGTATCTTTTGGACTCATCTCGTCTATTGTCGATTCAAACTTCTCTACTGTTGATGCTGTCGTTTCACCAGGTGAGGTAGGTACATTATTCTCTACTGTAGATTCTTTTGTGCTGATGTCTGAAGAAGTGGACTCAAGTGCCTCTGTTGTAGAGAAATCAGCTATCTCAGGTGTGGAGCTTTTAATTGTAAACTGTGAGGTTCTTCTTTTGATCTCCAATGTTGGTCTATTTGATGATACTCTTGTAGTGATTTCAGAAATCATTTCAGTGGTCTCTGGTGGAAATGCAGATGTAGCCACCCCTTTAATCCTGTCTTGTGTGGAGGCTATTGATGAGTGCTGTGGTGTTGTTTCTTTAATCTCTGGTTTGGGTGACTCTGCTATGATCTCTGATGTGATCTCAGCTTCTTCTGTGGTAAATTCAGAAGTTTGACCTTCCATTTCCAGTGTAGAAACTTCGGTTGATGGTTTTGTAGTCATTTCTGTTGTTATGTCAACTTCTTCCGGTGTTGATCCAGCGGTACTTGAATTTACAGTCTCAGTAGAAGATTCTGGTGAAACCGTAGTGACCTTAGACGTCATAGCAGCTGATTCTGTGGTCACATGAGAACTTGTCACCAGCTCAGGATTAACCACTTCTTGAGTTGAATATTCTATTGCTGTCAGTAAAGTTGACTTTTGGGTTTGCGTCGTTGTTAATTCGGTCACGATTGAAATCATCTCATCAGCATCTGTTGTGAAGTCAGAAGTGAGTGGTTGTTGAGACTTGACTTTGTCAGATGTTGAAAAGTCAGTTGTTGTCGTTTCTTTTTCTATTCTAGCTTTTGTTGATGATATATATGTTGTAGAATCAGAATCTGATGTTAAATGTCCTGAAGTAGCTGACTTTGCGATCGTTGTCGTTTCTCCTGTGGTCATCTCCGTGGTGGCGCCTCTGACGGTTGGCCGCAAAGTTGACCTTTCGATCTCTTGCGTAGATCCGACTGAAGACATCTCACTGGTGCTTTTCGAAGTGATCTCGAATTGTTCTGTAGATGACCCAGACGTTGCTCTCGGTTGCATCTTCTCTGGAGTTGTAACATCTGTAATCCTTTGGGCTGTTAATTTGTCAATCTCCACTGTTGAAGTTTGTGTGATGATCACAGGGGATGTCTTGTCAGTAGATTCCCTTGGCAATCCAGATGTTGTCACCTGTTTCCATTCAGTAATTTCTGATGTAGACCTTGCGGTTGATCTGTCTGTGTCAATTATACTTGTTGTGCTACCTTCTGTGGTCATTTCTGGCTTTTCAATCTCTATTGTTGTGCCGTCAGTAGTCAGTCGTGATGAAGAGCCCTCACTAGTAAACGTTGAAATCTTAGGCGTTGAGCTTTCCAAAGATGTACGGGTAGTGGCTTCAGAGGTCTCCTCAACTGTGATGCTAGTTGTCTTTGAAGTCATTTCACTGCCAGAATGGGTTGTTGTTTCCAAATTATCTTCAGGGGTCGCTGCATACGAAGCCCCATCAGTGATGCTTTCTGTCGTCGTTGGGGTTCCCATAGTTGATTCTTGTGATATGCCCTCCTGTCCACCGGAAGTTGTTTTTAGGGTTTCAGATTCTGTTTGCATTGCTGTTCTCGCAGTTGTTCTTGGGTGTGATTCAGAAGTAACTTTTTCAGAATATTCAGAAGTAGCGGATGACGTAGCAAAAGTTGTGACAACTGATGAAGCTTGTTTAAAAATAAACAAATATACTTTCTCAACAATCAACTATCCTAAGCTGTACACTTTATTAATATTTTACACAGTAAATTTGCGTAGAAAACGTTAAAAATTTAAACTGTGATTTAGTTTGTTACCTTTTCGAGGCATTTCTGTAGTACCTACAACAAGAAAAGGATCTGTTTTAACTTGAATCATTGTCGACCTGATCATGTACGAAGACAATGTTTTAAACAGGCATCTATCGTTCTGTTTAGAGGGGTCAGTCCATCTTGAACGTCGATCTAGTTGATCTGCCCCTCCCCTGGCTAGATAGGTAGATGAGAGATCCCTTCCTTCTCTCCACTCCCCTCCCCTCACCAAGTAGCTAAGCGAGCCTCTCCGCTCAACCTGGTAGATGACCCTTCGCTTCCCCCTAGCCATGAAGGTAGGTGACCCCTCTTATTCCCCACTCTCTGATTTCCTTCCTCCCAAAAGGACCAGGCAAGGAGGATTGGTGGCAGGACCACTTATGAAGGATGACTAGGACTAGTCTAGCATGACCATCAAGTCTAAGAAGGGAGCCATGGTAGGTATTGCCTCGTAATATTAATGCCAGGCTGTCTTGTTAATTACCAATTTGGTACATTTTCATTAATAGATCTAATTTGAAAATTACGGAATACAGAAACAGACATATTCATCGATTTTAGTGCGTGGAATGCATTTCACTTTTTACAGAAGTATGTAGATCTAGATAAGTATGTACTTTCACTAGTCACCACCGATGTTATTTCTGTTTCTGCTGAATAAAACAAAACAAAGATTTAAAAATCAAACGCAAACTGTTTTAAAATGATGGGGAGCAAAATATTCTCCACAAAAAACTTGCATGACTTTTAAAATGAACACTCCTCATGCAAATGCTTTTGGTGTAGAGTTCCATGCAATACAGTACTAAAGTAATAAACATTTCTAAAGTTTGATAGAAGAATAAAAAGAACAGTGTTTAAAACACTACCATAAAATCATTCAAAATATTATATTTCTTTTGTCGTGTTTGCTTAATGGTTGGACTCTCGCTCTCTCTCTCGTGTCTTTATTTCTATCGCCCTTTCCTTCAATTCATTCAACTCTCTCTCTCTCTCTCTCTCTCTCTCTCTCCCCCCACATATTAGTATCTACCTTCCGTTAATTCTATTTTACTTGTTGTAGTTCCCGTAGTTTGCAGTTCTGCAGATGGAGTAGTAGCCGCTGAAGTAGCTTCAGACGTCACACGTGGCTCAGGTCTTGCCATGTTTTGTGTACTTGCTTTCTCTGTGCTTCCGAGATTTCCGGTTGTGTGTCCTGCACTTCCGGTTGTTGCTGATGACGTCATCCTTTCTTCTGTAGTGTCTGTTTCGTGGGAGGTCATTGAGGTACTAACTTCTAGTTCAGGGTTTGCAATGCTTGGCGTGGTTATTTCTTCGGATGTTACTTTCGTTGCTGTCTCAGTGATTGGTTCAGTTGTCCCTTCTGGCGTTGTCTCTTTTGATGATGTCATTGCAGATGTAAATTGTGTGGAGGATTCAGAAGTGGCAGAAGATGTAACAGCAGATGTGACTTTAGAAATGAAGGAAGCACAAGTTATGGAAAAAAAATTGTAGAAGCACCATTATAACTTTTCTGTACAAAATCCAAAAATTTAGGTTAACCTATGCAATCTATACCCCTAAGAATAATATATAATCAAATGCTAATTGCATAATATTTTCTGATATATAACATACCTTCTGTTGAAAATTCTGTTGTAGCTGAAAAAAATAAAGGCTGACATGAAGTTTATAATTTAACAAGAGTTCGAACCTTTTATATTTTGTGTGTTTTTGTCTGTTACTATTCCCATTTTAGTTTTAGATTTTGCAGATTATAATTTGATATGTAACTCATTTGAATAGTGTTATTTCTCCAACTTGCAACGAAACCGCCATCGGTCAATTTTCTGCAACTTTGATCTTTCAATCCTAAATTTAATTTGAACTCACCATAGACACAGGCTTCACTTTGAAACGCAGTCATGGAGCTGTCATCACTCAGATGGCAACTGTCCGACACACTGCTCTGTACAGCTGTGTCCAGTTGAGATGTTGTGATCGGAGAGCCAGAAGCAGTTACGGTATAGTCCACTATCACACTTCCGTTTCTGACAGAAAGATAGAGTCAAAACTTTACATTTCTAATAATAACCCATTGTTTATTGTATAGTGTGTCTTTCTTCGTTCTTGTTTCGCAAGCTAGCAACCAGACTATTGGTGTCTACCAAGCCAGTTGGCAGATGTCACAGACGTGTTATAATATGTAGTGGTCCGGAGTAAAATAGTAACAATACCTAAAGGAAAATAAACAGTACCTAAATCTGTCGACTTTTATATCTCTGAATTTGCTATATCGATTCCTCAAAATGACAGACATCTGCAAATAGAACAGATAGTTGGTTGATAGATGTTTATCTTACTCGCTCCACTTCAGTGTGGCGTCGCCTATTTCAGATAGATCTATTGAATTGGTAATGACGAACCTTTATTTCATTATATCACTTCCATTTGAAAAAGGATGTCTTTGATGGTATCTAATTAACGTGTGACCATACCTGGCTGATGAAGTCGTTTGAGTAAGTGATGTACAATTGACTGGACGGGATAGCGAGATCCGGATGGTAGACCAGGTTAACAAACCTTATGCTGTGCGATGTGTGGAACAAAGCTGCAAAATGTTCAATATTTGTTTCAGGATCCATGTTGTTTATTTTTAGGGAATTTCAGATACGGGGCAAATGTTTTTCCCGCAAAATTTGAGGACAAAATTAAGTCATTTCCGCTACAAAATGCACACCACTTTTTTCTGTGATATTGACCAACGTGCAAAAAAAATGTATGTGCGTTTTTTCTGACAATTTCAATTTAATGAATAGTATTATTCGTCAAAAACAAATTACTAGATATTTGATACTCAATAACATTGATATACTCAGTGACATTGTCTTACCTTCTGTTGTCATCTCTGTTGAGGCTGCAAATAAATATATGTGTGTGTTTTCATTCAAATGAAGCAAAAATACTTTGCACTTAAGTGTTGAAAACAGTCACAAATGCAGTGTATTCTGTCATAAGAAAGCATTATGTAAGCTTATGCTCACCTTCTGCTGGTATCATTGTTGTTTCTACAAATGAAATAAAACAGGAATTTACTTTATTAATGGATTAATGGAACACACCAAAAGAAATTAGTTAACTGTGACCTATTACGGAGATCCAAGCGAACTAAAGTACAACTGTCTTTTTTCTGCGAATCAATTTTTTCTACCAAAATAGAAATCCATGATAGTAAAATTAGGTTTTAGTCGTAAAAATTGGCTCAATAAGAATTCAATATATATATTCAGAAATAACTGATGCGAAAAGTGATGTGCGATCTAAACAAATCAATGACAGTATGGGAAATGTACAGTGGATTTTGATAGACCTTTACAAACGACGTTTCGCAACTAACTGAAGTTTGATTGTGATTTAAATACATCATTTCCAGATGGTTAGTGTATTGCTGCCCTAACCCAAATTTTCTTGCTAAGTTAATACAGCTTGTCTTGCTGATATGTTTGCCTTTGAAGTTTGTAGTCCACGAGTGGTTCCTGCAAGTTCACACATACAAATATCAAAGGCAGACATGTTGACAGGACAAGTTGCAAAACAATTGGTCCCGCTTTGAATGAACAAATAGATTAAAAGAAAATGACTGCCCGTTGAATGAGGGTGCTCGTAGTAACAAAACTTTTAACATTGCTGTCAATGATTATGACGCAAAGAAATTTGTTCCCTGTGAGCTTTGCTCGTTGTAAGCGGCACCCAGTGTAGTTTGAGTCATGGCAGCAAACTTACTGATTATCCAGAAACATCCAAAAAATTATGATCACCACAATAAAACTTCAGTTAGTTTCAAAAAGTCTTTTGTAAAGGGTTGTACAAAAGCGTCATTATTTTTACTTAATAAAACTAACGTTTGTTTTGCCTTATTAAGAGAATTTGCTTTCTATAATAATAAATATGCTTATGACTTTGAAATTGCTACATGTACACATGAATCACAATTTCAAATCATTTTACAGATTTTATCTAAAATGTTCGTTAAATCTACCTTCTGGTCTTCCTACTTTAATTGTAGCAGCTTCTGAACTATGCAGTTCTGCATCAGATGTGTAAGCTCGCGCAGTGGCTCCGGATGACATATGTTGAAATTCCGTTGAAACGGCAGACTTAGATGTAGTGGTATACGATGGTGTTGAAGCATCTGCTCCTAGCGAAGTTTCTGGTGTAGAAACTCTTGTGGAGCTTTCCACCTTCGTGAAGTGTATTGATTCTGGGCTGGATTTGGACATTACTTCCAACGTTGTTGTTGTCTCGATCATTGGCGTTGAAACTTTAGGTAGTGAAGATATCATTTCGTACTCAGAAGTTGCTGACACACTTTCTGTATTTATCATAATTGCTTCTGTGGAGGAATCTGAGGCTACCGTCAGTTTTGCTTCTGGTGTTGACCTTTCACTTCCAGGTTGTGACGTTGATTTTTCAACTGCTGATGTGGACGGTTCTGTAGTTATTTGCAAAGATGTTATCTCAACAGTTTCTGTTGCGGACACAGAGATTAGTGATAGATTAGGTTTGGCTGATGTTGAAGCTTGTCGTCCTGTTTCAGATGTAGATTTTTCTGTTTCCGGCGTAGTTAATTCCCCCCGTTTTTCTGACGAAGTCATTTCGAGTTCCCTTATTGTGGACTCTGAAGAGAGTGGTGGTATAGTTTTGATCATACCGGACGTTGAGGTTTCGTTTTGGTTTGATGCTTGCGAACTTGTCCTTTCAATTGGTAATGTAGTTCCTTCTGGTGATATATCTGATATAATTGACTCGGACGTTCTGGTCATTTCAGTTTGAACAATAGTCGGGGTTGAAGTTTCTGTTGTATGTTGCGACGTTGGTACAGCAATTTCCGGCGTGGTTGCTTCTGTCACTATTTCAAAAGAACTCATTTCGGCCACTTCCGTCGTAGCCTTAGACGTAATCTTTTGTTTTTCTGTGGTTGTCTCTTGGGTCAAAACCCTTGTTGATCTAAATTGGGAAGTATTATTTTCACCCAGTGATGTGGAAATACCTGAAGAAGTCACCCCAATTTTTTGCGTTGTCGACTCCGAAGTTACTCGTCGACTTGCTTTTTCTGTTGCTAATGACGAACCTTCACTTTCCAGTTTCAAAGATGTCTTTTGAAAGTCTGGCGTGGATGCTTCTGCTCTGAATTGTGAGGTCATTTCCACTGTTTCTGTACTGGACTCAGACGTTTGTATCCTTTCTGGGGTTGAACTTTTGGTGGTTAATACTGAAGTTGTTTCCCCAATCTGTGCGGTGGATCCTCCTGCGGTGGATCTTGTCTCCAATTCAGCTTTTTTCATTTCGGGTGTTGAATCTATTGTTGTAGATTGTATTTCCTTCTTAATTCCCATGGTGAACCCTTCTGTTATATCATCGGAAGATGTTGTCTCAATTGTATTTGTGGTAGAACTAGATTTTGCTTCTTGACTTAACCATGTTGAAACGTCTGTCTGTGTTTTTGTTGTGGATTGTAAAGGTCCTTCCGCTTCGTCCAACTCTGTTCTGGTGCTTTGATCATTATTCTGTGTTGAAGATTGCGGTGTCATTTTAGGTGTAATGGCTCTTAAACCTTCTTGCGTTGAAATTGTTTGTAATTTAGTTTCCGCATTATGTTCAGTCGAGGCTACCGATGAGAGTTTTGTTGTTGGAGAACTTTTCTCAAAGTTTACAGTAGAAGTACTTTCTGTCGTCATCACTGAGCTACCTTCTAATTCTGTCTTTTCTATGTCTGGTGTGGATGCTTCTGCTCTGAATTGCGAGGTCATCTCAACTGTTTCTGTACTGGACTCAGAAGTTTGTTCCCTTTCTGGGGTTGAAATTTTCGTGGTTGATATTGACGTTGTTTCTCCAGTCTGCGCGTTGGATCCTCCTGCGGTGGATGTTGTCGCCAGTTCAGCTTTTGCCAATTCCGGTGTTGAGCCTATTGTACCTCTTGAAGTTCTCTCAAAGTTTACTGCTGAAGTACTTTCTGTCGTCGTCACGGAACTACTTTCTAATTCTACCAGATTTGGTGTTTTAACCTCAGATGTTTGATCTATATTGGCGGTGGAAGTTGTCCTTGCTTCGAAAACTTCAGTTGCAGACGCACTTGTTTTAATAACTTCATTTGTCGTCCGTTGTGATGGGGCTGAGGTTAAAATAGTGGATACTGTTTGCGTGGTTCTTACAGTTTGTTTGGTATTATCTGCATCCTCATCACCTTCTGTGGACATTGCTGGCGTACTTCTCGATCCATTTTCTCCTGTACTTGTCTCTGTTATCACTTTTGTTTTAGCCTTCTCAATTTCTTGTGTTGTAATTTCGGTTAATAATTGCTCAGTTGTTGCATGTGTAGTAATTTGTGAGGTTTGTGTAGGCGGAGCAGATGATGAAGCAATTGATGTTACAGCTAATGAAGCGTATGGAAAAAAGACCATTTCTCATTTAATGGAGTATGTTCCACCGAAAAAAAATACCCTTAAACTTTATTTAGCTGAAAACCATGAAATGCTTAACATGAATATGATTTAAATCTACTTCAATAATAAAGCTTTAATAATACGCACCTTCTTCGGTTGTCACAGGAGGTAGTGTTTCAGTTGTGGCTGAAAAAGAGAGAACGAATATTTTGAAAATGTATCACGCTACACGATTCAAAAATAAAAGAATATTGAAATAATCAGTAAGCGTTAGCGGATGTGGTATTCAATCCTCATCGAATGAACAGATATTTCTTCTGTGTTTTGAGATAATCATGCATTATATTTCTTTGTACAAAAGTTGCATGCACAAATTGAAAATGGACGTACATCTATGATTATGGACAACTGTCTGTTTTTTGTTAATAACAGATGTTGACACTACTGTGATAAACGTAGACAATATTCCATTCCCAAGGAAAGATAAAAAGGGGACAATTGATACCTTTGTTATATTCATGCAATATTCAAAAGTTAACCTGGGCTAAAAGCGAGATTTTATGCCTGGCATATCCCTACGAGACTTCCTTTTGAAATATAGCTTTGTGTCTCAAGTTACAGTTTAACCACAGATAAATTTAATTACTAGCAAGTATGTAGACAATTCATATAATTATCTACCTTCTGCTTCTTCAATTTTATTTGTACTGACTTCTGAAGTTTGTACTTCTGCAGCTGTAGTCGCAGCTGGTGCTTCAGGGGTCGTTGATGCTGATATAATCCTTGTACTGGCTTCTAACTCCGGTTTTGCAACACCTGTGGTGGTCCCTTCTTTAGTTGTGTGCACCATGCCAACTGTTGAGCTCTCAAACGTTGTTTTTTGTTCGTGGTCGGTAGTTACTTCTGTTGTCATTTGGTTTCCTTGTGGTGTTGTTTCTGATGTGTCTGCAGCCGCAATTTCAGAAGTACTTAATGAAGATGCGTTCATTATTTCTGGTGTTGTTTCAGCGGATGGTCCTGAAGAGGTTGATTCTACGAATGCAAGTGAAATGCCTTCCGTTGCAGTTTTTTCGGTCATCTGGATAATTGCTTCTGATGTGAAACCAGTATTAATATCTCGTTCTGCCCTTTTAAGGTCTTCGGTGGTGCCTTCTTCGGTTGTGTGCATTGTGGCAGCTGTTGAACTCTTAGAAGTCGCTTCATGGTTTTTCTCAGTTGTGCTTTCAGCTGTAACCCCCCGGCTGGACCTGAGGCTGGACCTGAGTACCCCCCCCCCTCTGGCTGACCTGAGGCTGGACCTGAGTACCCCCCCCCCGTGGACTGACAAACACGTGTGAAACTATTACCTTCCCCCATCCTTCGGATGCGGGCGGTAAAAATGGCAAATCTAACAGCCCTAAGAATTGCTGGCCAAAAACCGTTTGAAACTGATTTTAAAGTTGAAGTATTGAGCAGGATAAAAATTACTCACCAACTCGCATCACTACAGGTGTACTTGGGGCTCCTTCTGTTGTTTCTTAAATATAAAATTTACAAGTTTAAAAACAAAATTGAAGTAAATAATGTCTTTGTAACACCCACATAACGCTATGTGCTTTAATATAACGTGTGAATACTTGCAGACGATATTGAGCATTGACACAATTTTCCTTAAGTGTTTTATTAGATCTATTGTTGGCAATATCTGTATTTCAATGTATCTGTATCGTATTTACCCATTTTATTGACACGCATGGAGGTAGCAGGAATATGAGTTATTTAAATTAGTCTAAGCATGTCTATCTTTTCGGTAGAGCAAAGAACAGAACTTTCTTTACGAATAAACTATGTGTTTTTACACAGGTTACTCCTACTAATTCAAAACCAATTTTCTGGCGCGAAACATTAATGAACTCTATTCACTGAACCACAACAATCTGTGAGTCAGAGTAGTCGATTCGCTAATGAAATTATCACAAAAGCTAGTTTATAATGAACTTTCAACCTTTTACGTCGTCTTGCGTTGAAAATTCACTGGAAGGAAGATGAGTTGCAGATTTTGCAGTTATCATTTCAACAGTTGGTGTTGATTCCTCTCCGATGTGTTCGGAAGAAGTAATGTCAGCTACTTCGGTCGTAATTTTTGAAGTTGACGTCTGTTTTACGTTAATCGTTTCTGGAGTTGAAACTTCTGTTGCAAAATGTGACACTGCTGCTGAAATCTCAGCTTCACGTTGCGATGTTGTGCTTCCAAACCGTTGTGTCGATGACTTCGTCGTTACCCATGATATATCTTGTTTGGTTGGTTCTGTAGTAAAGTCTGAACTCCCCTCCACCATTATAGTTGACTCTGCGGATGCGCCGAGTGGTTTTGTGCTTATTCCGGAAGTGATATCAACAGCTTCAGTCGTGGCATGAGAAATTGCCCCTCGCTTAGATGTTACCATCTGCGATGTTGAAATTTCTGCTGAAGTGGATATTTCTGAAGGTGTCTCTGAAGAGGTCTCTTCCGGTCCCGTTGTTACTACTGGGACCGAATCTGTTGTAGGGTTGTCAGCTGGAAGTAGAGTTGTCTTTCCAAATCTAAATGTAGAAGTCTCTGGTACAATTTCATTAGAAACCGGTGATGTTAAACCTGGTTTATTAATTTCTGACGTCACTTCCTGGAGAGGTTGAGACGTTATTTCATTCGTTGTTATTTCTGACAACGTACTATCTGTTTTAGCATTGGTTGATTGGATTAGATCTACACCGTCTGACGTCATTTGCCGAGGCCCATTAGCTGTTGTATGTTGATATTTTTCTTCACTGGTGTCTTGTGTTGATGCTGCTGACTTTGTTGTCCTTTGTTCAAATATTACGCTAGAGGGTTCAAAAGATGTTCTCTCAGCGCTCCTTTTTGTCGTTCCTTGTGAAGTTCGATCAATGTTTATTTGCCTTGTAGCTGGTGACGAATCTTGCGAAGTTTGGTCAACGTTTATTTGAGTTGTATCTGGTGACGTTGTTTGTGTTGTCGTTTTTGGTTTCAGAAGTTCTTGCGTAGTTTTCTCAGAACGTAATTGAGTAACCGAAGTAGCAGAAGACGGAGCGATAGATGTTACGCCTGACATATGCATAATTACAACACTATATTACATAAAGGTCTATTTTTGCTCACGTAAAGCTACAGAAATTCAAAAACCAAAGCAAAATTTCCAGTCTGTGGTTTTGTCTAAATTAGTATATTCATTAGAATAATAAATAAATATACCTTCAGGTTTCTCTTCCGTTGTTGCTCCTGAAGTTGCTGGAAAATATGATAAGTAAGATCTGTGTCACAATTATATGTCGCAGTTTTACAAGAAAGATAGTAAAATAAAAGGGGTGGCTCAAAACTAAATGGATAAGAAGTAATTTTCATTACAGTGAAAGGAAACAAATACACGAACCTGCTGTGGTTGCCATCGATGTGGCCGCACTTGTTTCTGAAAGAAGTTAAATAAATGGTATCTCTTTAAACTTGCATATGAGCAGTCACCTGTGATACATTGTTAGTATTCAAATTAAAATCCATGCGACACACTCTCACATTACAATCAAAAGCAAACACCCTCAACAAAACCAATCAAATAAAAAAAATGGAAAATGCCCATGTGTGCCTATTTTCAGAAGCGTTAAGATTATCTCTTGGATCTTTACTAACCGCTGGGTATGTACTCTTACCTGAGTCTACTGAGCGATATTTAGTTGTTGCCATGACATTGGAAGGTTGTGTGGAAACACGTTCTGATATCAAAGCTTTTTCTGTGGTTTCAACTGCAATACGTATGGTTGAATTTGGTTCAGAAGTCTTCACCTCACCGACTTCTGATGTCGTCTCCCTCATTAGTTTCTCTGTATATTTAGTTGAAGGGCCCATTGTTGAAGATGGTTCATATGTTTCAATAATAACAGCATCTGACGTTGTTCCATAAAGATCCTTCTCTAGAGATTTAGTGGAAAGACCCATGGTTGAAGCTGATTGGGAGGCTTCACCCACAGTAGAAGAACCCAAGACTGAAGCTAGTTTGGACGTTTCATCTACATTAGCAACATTATTTGTTGAATGGCTTATGGATGAAAATGTTTCTGTTGTTTCCTTCACAGTTGGTTCTGATGTAATCTCCGTCACTATATTTCCCGTAGATTTGGTTGTAGGACCCAAGGTTGAGTTTGGATTTGGTGTTTTGTCTGGTGTAGGCTCCGATGTCATTCCCCTGTCGGCTTTCTGTGTAGACATAGTTTCCGATGCTGTCTCCCTGACGATCTTTGTAGATTTTGCTGATGGACCGATGGTTGAGGTTGTTTCAGATGTTTGAGCTCTAAAACCGTCTAATGTTGTCTGTCTCACAAGATTCTCTGTAGTAGAAGGACCCATAGATGACTGTTCATGGGATGTTACATCAACAGCAAGACGAGATCCTTCGGTTGATCCAGGTTCTGATGCAGGAGTCACGGCGGCTTCAGAGGTAGCTTCACCTATTTTTTCTGTCATTGATTTGGTGGAATACATGGCATTTGTCATCGTCGTATCTTTTTCAACAGGGTTGGCTGAAGATTGTATTGTGGTCTCATCCCCTTGGCCAGTAGATGCGAATGACGTAATTTCCGGTTCTTTTGATGCCACATCCGTTTTGCGCTGTGGAAGGTTACTGGATTGTTGAGTACTTGCCATTTCTTCTGTCATCTTATCAACTGTAGTCGACAATGTTGTAAAATCTGTTTGAACTTCAGTTCGAGAAGTCGAATGTTCCACAGTAGTTTCCACCACAGGTGATTCAGAAGCAGTGTGAGATGTTGGTGACAAAGATGTTTGGAGCGATGAGACTAGCAAAAGAGATAATCCATGCTAACATAAAAAATTAACCTTATTTCTTGTATTTTATTTTACAATATATCCCCATTATCCAGCCAAATGAAACCCATTAACATCACGCGTTCACTTAACATCAGGCATTGTTCAGCGAAAGCAAATCATACAGCAAACCTAGTGAAGCAGCCAACGTCTTGGTAATAGGGTCTGTGTAATGTGTTCATAATGTCTCACACAATCATTTTAAGCACACAAATTTGTACTTATGCGCAGCAATTCCGTGGTTTTAATTTAATATCCACCTGATTTGGTCGACAGTACACTGGGTCTCGCTTATAACGAGCAAATAGATGCAAAGAAAAGTGTTCGTTGTAGCCGGGTGCTCCTATGAACCGAACTTGTTGTCAGCGGGACCTGGTATATTGGATTTTGCGATGAACTCTCTTTTACAGTTAATTCAGAACACGAAGTGTATTTCCTAAGTAATGGACCAAACTCTTCCCATTCAGCCTTCGTCAGTATGATAGAGATGCATCTGGGTTGAAATTGTACTAATGCACACATTAACATTAAAATTACGGAGAACCCTTCACTTGAAAAAACCATTCAGTTCGTGTACCGACATCTCCATTGACAAACATATCTAAGATTACTACCATTTTATGTTAAATACAGCTAGTTAAGAAAATGCATATAATATTTCACTCACCCGCAGTTGACTCATCGGTAGTAACTAAAATAGAATTAAGAAATTGTCTCCATCAAACTTTTTTGTACTGTGTTTCATTTCAGAAATAAAGAAAATGTGGTCTTTTTTTTGCTTTTTAAATTTCAGAACACAGTAAACAGCTTACCAGTGCAAGTGTTTGTTTGGTAAGTCTCACCAGATTCACTTGTTGCCTGGCAACCACCTTGCAAGTTACTCTTTACAGCAGTTTGTACATCAGCTACAGATGTCGCTTCCGTAGTGTAAATCACCATCGTAACCACAACACTTCCGGGACTGTAATATCAATTGAAAATAACATTACATCACATGCAAAGGACCGAGCAATCTAGTACCCACTTTATTAGACCAGGATGTCAGACTCAGACTCAGGGATACCGATACTGGGTATCGGAAGGGCGTATTTAAGCCATACTTCCCAAAAGACATACTTAGTAAACTGGAACAATCCGTCAATTGACTTGTTTGGCCCTTTTCGTTTGTAAGTTTTGAAAAAACGACTTATGTATTTTCTTCTTCCATGTTTATCCGTTCCTTGGAATGTAACGAACATCATTATGCAGAAGAGTTGTAGCAAGGTTATCTGAATTTTTACAATTTGTTAAATTTGAAAGGTAATGTTACCAGACTCTTCCCATCAATGATTTTCGTGACACTCCCCGATCTTGATTTAAAAGTGTATGGGCATCAATACCTTAGCCTGATGATGTTCAGCCTTACAAATCCTGGTATAGATTTTCTGAAGATTGGATCGAACTGTAAGATAATAAAAATGCAAAAGGATATTGTGTAATAAACGAACAGTACTTATCATCATAAGTACATTTTAAAATTCTTATGGAGGTATTTTGATGGATTTCTACAAGACCGAAAAATGTTTGTATGTGTATGTGTGTCAAACTTTGCTGTGGCTGACTTTTGGACTTTTGACGTGAGATCAGATTTGTCGTTTTTACTTCGTAAATCCCATCAGTGGGGGAGGGGACGAAATTTACATACCAAAGCTTTAATATCTCTAACAAACGACTTGTACTGGGTAGATGTTGAATCATTGTAAGCATCAATATACGTGTGGCTTGTAAACGTCAGTGTGTACTCAGTGGTGAGCAAAGCTGCAATAAATTGAATGGCTTTTATGCGTGCAAATATAATGGCTTACAGAAAAGAATACCTTTTTTGTTTGAAAGGATATTTAAAAAAAAAACGTATACCTGTTGTAGTTGCTTCGGTTGTCAAAGCTGAAAGAAACAATAGGAGACGTGAATTAACATAGGTAAAATCATTCTTAATGTTTTCTTTAATACCTCATGGAAAGCTCGTCAACAAGTCACAAATGAAAGGCTGTAAAAACATACGAGGTAGATTAGTTGTGGTAGATCTATAAAATATTGACAGAAGGTCCATGTAAAACTTAGTACAAAATTAAAAATTACACAAATTTCAAATTAAGAACAATTTTAGATCACAATGTACAGTCTGTGACGTCCAAAAGTAAAAGGTCGCAAACACCAAAGGCTAATTATACCCACCATGCAGACCGATGCGAATTTGCACACTTCCACAGAATGGTTGAAGCTCAAAGCAAACATTGGAAAAAAAAACACCCAAATGCTGGGATCTTTTTTTTTCTTACCTGCCTCTGATGTGTACATTTCTTGTTCTACTGGACCTTTTGTTGTTTCACCCACAGGATTTCCGACTGTTTCAGTTGGGAAACCTTCTGTTATCACTGATTTAGAAGTTTCAGTTATTAAACTGTGAGTTGTTGTTTCACTTTCAAATTCAGTGGAATGGCCTTCAGTTGAAACTATTCTTTCATCCACTGGATGTTCAGATATGGTTTGAAGAAGTGGATTACTTTTGGAATTGGTTGAGTACCTCTCGGTTGAACCTGGTTCATACGTTTCCACTTTATCACCTCGAGAAGTTGTCTGCAATATGACTTCTTGCAAAGCCTTTGTAGACAATCCTTCTGTTGTCCCTGGATCAGAGGTCTTTTCCAGTGAAGATACAGTTGTTCCCTCGTGTATAGGCTTCTCTTCAGACGTTGTTGAATAAGTGTCCGTTGAAACTGGCTGAGAAGTTTCGGTATCGGTAGGCCGAGACGTTGCCTCTAACCTAATTATCTCACCAGAAAGAAGTTGAGGTTGGGTTGGATTGTCAATTGGAGATTCAGATGTTGCTTCAGTCATTGGTTTATTTTCAGAATTCGTGGAATAAGTTTCGATAGAAACTGGTTGGGTAACTCTGATATCGGCAGTTAGAGATGATGTTTCCAGCATCGCTCCTTCCACGGCCAAAGTACTTGGAACTTCTTCCAGTGTTTGGGATTGGGATGTTTCGTAGACAGGAGGTTCAAAAGTTGTCTCCAAATTTGATTTCTCTGCAGACTTTGTAGTGTGACTCTCAGTTGTAACTGCTGATCCAGTTGATGGTGCCTTGGCAGCTGCAGAACTTGTCTCTTCCATTAGTCTTTTTATGGCCATGGTTGAAGGACTTTCTGTCGATTCTTGTATGGATGTGTGCTCCATTTGGGCTTCAGACGTCCCTCGCAGCCTTGGTTTATTATCTGATTGAGTCGAGTAACTTTCGGTTGAATCTATTCCAGGCGCTCGAGTCGTTCTTTCTTTTGTCAGGGTTTCCACTTTGGTTGAATAACCTTCAGTTGTTCCAGGTCGTAAGATTTCTCCGGTTGTCCTTTCCGATGTTTGTATTTCAAGTACAGATTTCTCAGTTAACTTTGCAGATGTATATTCTGTCGTTTGCTCATTTAATACAGTGACTGTCAAACTTTCGGGATTCTTTGTTGTTACTTCTATTTCTTGTGCTACATTTGTTGTAGTGTCAGCATTGACCGGTGTGGTCGGCGACCTTGTTAAGATGCTTGATGAATGCCTTGAATCTTTAGGTTGCTCGCCATCGGGAGTTGTGAGTTGTTCAGTCGTCAAGTCGGAAGAAGCAAAGGATGCAGATGGTGAAGATGTTTGAACAGGGGAAACTAGCATAAAATATTCAATGCATGCATTTCAGTGAGTATACTTGGAAAAAAATTAAATACCGAAGAAACTGAGAATTTCGAGTTTTAAAAAGGACAACACCGGCGCTTTTTTTAAACCGAACAAACTTTACTACTTTTGCAAACCATGGCTAGAAACCTCTTATCAAGATCTCATTGGAAAATCTAAGATCCAACTTATTCATAGACTTACCAATCGTTGTTGAATCAGTGGAACCTAAAATATTGAATCAGTCTATCTAGTAAAGCACATTAGTGTTGGTGAGTTCTGAAAATAATTGTTATCTGTATTTTTCATCTTTTGCAGTACTTCATTGTTCAGTATTTTTGAGATATTATGAAATAATAGTACTTCACCTATCAGCATATTTTAATAACTGTTTTATTTCAGAAAAAAGAAGACCATTTAATTTTGAGAATTATCCAAAAAAGAGAGCCTTTCATTAATAGTATCAATAGACCAAAGCCAGCTGGGTGAGGGGGGCGGTAGGGTCACCCAGTCTGCATGACGTGGTAAGGTCACCCTGTTAAGGGGGTAAGGCCACCCTGTCCGGCGAGTGGGGGTCAATCGTTTATGGTCCAAGGTGAATTTTGAATAGAATTAAGCACACGAGTGAACACATTACCTTCCCTTGTACTTCGTACTTAGTCGGTAACAACAACTTACCGCGACAAGTATTTGTCTGGAAATTCTCGCCAGAATCACTGGTTGCTACACAACCACCCTCAAAATTACTCTCAACAGCATTCTGCACATCAGCAACAGATGTCTCTTCCGTGGTGTAAATCACCATGGTAACCACAACACTTCCGGGACTATAATATCAATGAAAACAGCTTTACATCACATGATCATGAAATTTTTCATCAAATGTTTCTTGTTATTTGTGGAAAGTGTAATCATAAACAATGGTTGCGGGTTTTCTCAGTTTGTACTACATTTTCTTCTTCTTGCACTTGGTTAAAATTTTGCAATTTGTCAAAATAGTTATGTTGCTAGAACTTTTCTGCATACTGATGTTCGTAATATTCCAGGAATACATTCCTCAGAATACATGGGCATCTACCTGAGCTTGATGATGACCAGCCTGGCAAATCCTGGTATGGATTTTCTGAAGATTGGTTCGAGCTGTAAGATAATAAAAATGCAAAGGAAAATTGTGTGCAAATGATCCAACTAGACTTTATTTTTGATTTTTGCTACAAAAATAAAAAACTTAAACATACTCCTGGTCAAACAGAAAAAGCAATACCATAGCAAACTACATTTCATCCTAAATTTTATTAAGTAACGTTGCTGAATGTCCGTAATACCAAAAACAGACATTTCTGTGAGACTTTACTGTGATAGTTTTTAAGGGTTAACATAAATAGATATACATACCAAATTTTTAATTTCTCTAACAAACGTCATGTACTGGGTGGATGCTGAATTATTGTAAGCATCAATATATGGGTGGCTTGTAAACGTCAGTGTGTACTCAGTGGTAAGCAGGGCTGAAATGAATTCAACGATTCATTAGATATGCAAAAATATGGGAGGAAATCTTCATTGCAGAATTTTTTGTTCCAAAGGGCATTGCAAACATATTGTAAACGTTAATACCTGTTGTAGTGGCCTCGGTTGTCATTGCTGAAAGAAACATTGAGATACATGTAAGTGAATGTAGGTAACATCCTTCAATACGAAGAAATGTTTTCTTTAATACCTGACTGTAAGTTCGTCAAACAAGAAATGAAAGACTGTAAAACGCACACAGCAAATTCAGTTGTAAAACAAACAAAATTCAACCAAAGCATTGCAAATGGTTTAATTAAGGATTACATTTACATTTTACAGACACATGAAATTTTGAGATCAGCTGAGTCGAAACGTACACAACCTGAGAAGTTAAAAATGAAAAAATACCGCAACCTCAAACATTACACCGAAGGCTATTAATATTTCCACCACGCAAAATTATTTAGATCCAACCTTCAGAGAATGTTTCAAGCTCAAGAAGCGTAAATTGGCAGAAAAATCCCAATACACAATAGCCACTCATTTTCTTACCTGCCTCTGATGTGTACATTTCTTGTTCTACTGGACCTTTTGTTGCTTCTTCCGTGGGGTTCTCCACAGCCTTGGTTGGAGAACCTTCTGTTATCACTGATTCAGAAGTTCCCGCTATTAGCTTTTGAGATGTTGTTTCGCTTCCAATATTAGTTGTTGCGTGAATCATTGGATTACTTTCGTATCTGGTAGAGTACATCTGAGTTGAATCTGGCTCAGATATCTTTGCGTTAGCAGCCTGAGATGTCGTCTCCATCATGGCTTTTCCCTCAGCCTTGGTGGACAAATCTTCTGCTGTCCCTCCATGAGAGGTCATGTCGATCGGAAATGCAGATGTTGTCTCAGGCATTGGGTTTTTTTCTGATATTGTTGAGTATGTCTCAGTTGAAACACCCTTGGGTGGGGGACTTTCGGGTGATTGTTGATGAGATGTCAGGGAAATTTGAGATTCAGATGTCATTTCAGGAATTGATTTCTCTTCTGACCTTGTTGAGTATGACTCATACTTATCTGGTCCAGATGTTGTGGGATTAGTAGCTAGAGAAGTAATATCAGTCGCATTAAAAGGATTGTCCGTTGTCCCTGGTTGGAAAGTCTTGGCTGCTGGAGGCTCAGATGTTGTTTCAAACACTGATTTCGCAGCAGACGTTCTGGGGTAGATCCCAGTTTCAGCTGGTTCAGAGGTTTTGACGTCATTAGTTTGAGACGTTACCTCCAGAATGACTCTTTCCACATCTTTAGTAGATAAACCTTCTGTTGTTGGTTGCTGGGATGTCTGATCTCGTGGAGTTTCTGATGTTGCTCTGAACATTTTCTCCTCAAGAGATTTTGTGGAGTGGCTGTCCGTGTCAGTTGTTTTAGTAGCTTGAGAGGAAGTCTCTGGTGCAACACTTTCCATAGATGTCTGGTCAACTGGAATTTGAGAGGTTGTTTCAAGCATTATTTTCTCTTCAGATTTTGTTGCATGACTCCCAGTTGTAGCTGTTTCTCGAGATGCTGAGGTATTGGGACCTGGAGAAACGGTCTCTCCCTTTACTCTTTCTATGGCCCTGGTAGAAAAGTCTTCTGTCGATTCTGCTGTAGATGTTTGCTCCATTGTTGGCACGGGAGTTGTTTCAAGTTTTAGTTTATTTTCTGATGAAGTCGAGTAACTCTCAGTTAAGTCTGGGCGAGATGCTTGGGAGGTTGTTTCTTCCTTCAGGATTTCCGCGTTGGTTGAATAACTTTCAGATGTTCCAAATGGTGACGTTGCCTCTGTGGTCTTTTCTGATGTTTTCATTTCCAGTACAGATTTCTCAGTTGACTCAACGAAAGAATGTTTCCTCACGTCTTCTGTAGAACTCAACTTCTGCACAGTCATTGTTAAACTTTCAGGATTCTCCGTGGTCATCTTTACTTCATAATCTGAGTTTATTGTTCTATCAATATCGCCAACTGTGGTTGGAGACGATGCAGAGACGCTTGGTGAAACACTCAAAAATTTAGGCTGTTCTTCACCTGGAGTACTGGAGACTCCTAGTGGGAGGTTTGATGTAATTTCAAGTCCTTCAGTCGCAGTGTCGGAAGAAGGAAAGGATGTAGATGTTGAAGATGTTTGAACGGAGGAAACTAGTAAAACATATAATGCATGCATATTTACTGACGTTACTTGTACAAATAATATTCAATACCGGGAAACCTGGCGTATTCGGGATTTATGACTTATTCACACTGCACGGGAATGGGACCGGACAGACACAGGGAACTGGACTAGCACAATAGGAAACAATGGGTCCTGGTTACTTTCCCTGTCTTGGACAAATGTGAACATTTATGTACAATATATTAGGACTCATTGGTCTTAGTCCCATTCCCCGTACCTATCCCGGGTCCGTTTCCATGCAGTGTGAATAAGCCATTAGGAGGATAGAAGCCCTGAGCTCTTTTTAACAGATGTTTATCCATTGATTGCGAACCAAATCTAGAAACCTTGAGTCTGAAAACCATTGTAAATTCTAATGTCCCATTCCCGCGTAGTATGATTATGGGATTATGGGTGCAAACTGAGGCATTTTGTGTCATTTAATCTCACATGTCATGATACTAATGGGTCCCAGACCCATTCTTGACATTTTTAAAATATTTTACATGCAACTGTAAGGGGAATGAAGATCAAGGCAAATTTCCCTGTTTGACTTGCAATTTCCATGTGTTCTCAAGTTTTTCATGTGTTTTTAGCCAGCAAATAACTACATATATTATCCTCTAAACTACAATCATAAATGCAATTAAGACTGTTGCGTTGTTCCCCAACTCAAATTTTGCTTAAAAAAGCAAAAGATTTAACTATATGCCCCCGCCCCCACAACCCTAGTGTATCCTTTAATTTTTAAAACTTCAAATTTGCCCTGTGTTGTGGGCAAATTTTCTGTATTTTCCCTGTCTGGAAAAATGAACATCAGAATTCCCCGTTTCCCTCTGACGTGATCACCCTGAATAGCATTCTACGTGTGAAAGTAGCTTAAGCTTTGACCTATTTATCAGTGTTATGTATAATTTCTGTTAAAATAAAGCAGCAAAATGTGAACTTACCAATCGTTGTTGAATCTGTGGAAGCTGAAAATAAAAAAATGCTTTGGTGTATCTGGTGAAATGCATCAATTATCCATTGATCTCAGGGGGGATCAGCGCGGCGGAATGCATGTGACTCGGTTGAGCGTATGCGCGCAGGTCAGTAATGCTTCAACATGGCGTACACCTTCCGATTTCAAAAATGTGAGTATTTTGCATTAATTTACTACTTTGCAGGGTTCTGGGCATATAAAGATAGTGACTGTAC
>JBCAUG010020344.1:0-10716 GCA_038406175.1 Haplosyllis leylae
CAAACTCCCGAGTAAATTCAGTGTCTGACCAAGTCCTGATGTAAAAGAATTAGGAGCAAGTGAAAGAAGAAACTGTCAGCCAACAGTTCGTGAAAAATAATCCACTGCAAGAACAAAAGACACAGCACGCAACCGTTGTGTAAAGAAAATCTACAGGCATTATGCCCAAAGTATTTATTGACACTCTTCTTGCTTTGGGTGTAGTATGTATCTTATTCGCAGTCAGAAATAATGGACTTTCCCACAGTTTTGTCTTGTGCAATTTCTGAAATTAATCTTTGGTGATTTGTTTTAATTTAATTAAGTCTAATTTTGTACATTTTAATTGACTTAATTTGAATAGTTTTCATTTGATTACTTTTAATTCAACATAAATTGTGTCAATATTATGCACTTTAGAACGAAAAAATTCACACTTTTAAAGGAAAATATTTTCAAATTTTAGACAGTTGAGTTCAAAACAAAACGGAGCAATTCAAAATAAATCCAATCGTTTTTCAAATGAAGACATTTTGTGGAACACAGGGCATGCACAGATTGCAAGAAGCAAAATGAAATTCGATTCTAGAATCTCTAGTTCTGAATTCAGAAGCGAAGAATAATTCTAAACGACCAGAAATCAAATAGTTCGTGAAATTTCTGTAGTTTTTGTCTGACCTACCTGATTAGGCAAGTGAGTTGAATCGATTAAACGCAAATGTTGTATTTGTATCAAACTTAGTAAAACATTGACACACACTTGGCGTCAAATCTGTGTGCAGAATCAAATTTGTTACTTTCTTATTTTACATGATACGGTGCTAGACATATTTCAATGTTTCGATGGCGCTCATTGGCTGAACGACAAAGTTAACACTATTTTCTCTGTGTTGTCCTTGAAACATTATTCTTTCCTGTACAGTTATCACGCAAGATAAATATTGCAGGCAGGACGGTGAAGTGGCTGCTTTGACAACACCTGTTCCAACAAAGAAACTTCTCATTTAAGCACAGTTTTCCTTCAAATCAATTATTCAGAGAAAACTAAAGCTTCTCGTTCTGTACTTTTTACCACATAATGTAAACAAACTCTTTTTGGGTCTTTAAACATTGAAAGATGTTGATTCAAGTTTGCCTTCTAGGGCATTCGCCTGAGAACACACTTTGGTTTCACCACTTGTTTTCATCAATATGCAGCACAAAAAGTTCCATCGGTTACTCTGCTGCTCGTGCAGGACGAATGATGTTTGTGAAGATAAAACTTTATTTCGGAAATATTATAATCTTCATATCTGGAATTTATTTATCAAGAGCTACAGAAATAATAAGAATAGGTAAGTCATTTTTAATGAGGAAACTATTTTCCGGTGACCAGTCTTCTCATCAAGTGTTGAGTAGGTGTAGCAACAGAGTTGATTCCAAGAATCATCAGGCACAAGTGTGTAATAAGTGGGTCATGAAAGATTCACGATGACTTTAAAAACGTAGGTGAGATGTAAACATCGGTCATCAGTTGCTCAACAAAATGAACTAATGTCCAAAAGTTCTTTAAAAACTAGATTTGTGATCAAATTTACTTACGAATTTTCTGTTTTATAGGTTTGCTATCTGAGAATGTGATCACTTCACCGAATGAGATTATTACACTAACTGCTGATTACATCAACAAAACGATACTTCCTTCGGGATCCATAGCTCTAGAGATACTGAACCAAACACAGGACAAAATCAATGACGTCAAAGCTTCCATGAGGGGTATATTTTTTCGATTGTACTAAATTTTTTGTCACAATTCCATGAATTCAAAAAATTGATGGATGAAATTCATCCTGATTGAACTGACTTGACAATTGCTAATTTAGAGATAGTTAAAGTTCTTCACTTTTGTTGATGCACCAATTAACTTTTGGATTTAGATGATTCAGTTCAAATCAGTAAGCGTGACCACATAAGGATGTTATAAGTTTCAGGTCCCATTCGCTGATTGCCAGGACACATTCCTATTGGATTGCCAGTAATGATTTCCCTTTTGCAGTGTGTGAGTTGATTGAGGGTGGTATATCTGGATTTGTAAGCGACGTGAGTTGTGCCACATCTAACCTTCTCAACTCACAGACGTCAATGTACAATATTCCTCACATCACTGTCACACCTCCTGGCTGCAGGTCAAACCTTTTATTTACTTTCTGTGTATTTGTTACTCAATGAGATTGGAGCTTCGATGTTTCATAGTTGAATTAGATAATCAAGACAAAATTAATGCTGCTTGAACTGGAAGCAATTAATATTTAGTCAATAAAATTAATCAAAATTACCCTTAGAATATAGTGTATATGTATTTAAGTTTTTGAAAATTGTTGTTTTTAAAATGTCAATGTTTTTTAAATTAAAAATTCCAGCAGAAAAAGTTGCCTTTATTGGATTAGATCTAGCAAGCTCTAGGTTATCAGTATAACACCCTATGCCCTAGAGTTCCAAATACTGTTCGTAAATCTGTAAGTCCTTTACAAAGTTATGATAATTTTGACTCTTTTAAGTCTTTAAACAGTTATGCCCTAGAATTGCTGACAGGTAGTGTGTTTTAATGAAAACCTGTTTCTAGATCTAATCCCACAAAAAGTATCTTCTTTGCTTCTGGAACATATTCAAAAACTTTTATAACAACACTGACAAATTCGTCTAATTTTCCAAAAAAAAAAATTATTATGGGTATTTTACAGCTGTCCGGTGAGTAGTGCGCAACGTTACACGTTGTCTTTGAGAATCCAGCCGCATCACCTCATCGATGCTTTGATCAAACTAATACAGTTTATCGACCGGTTTACTATCGTTTTATTGTACGACGATAACATCGGTAAATATCTACTTTTCACTTAGAAAGAGTTAGATGTTGACATCAAGTTCTTTTATTTGATGGCAAAATATTTTGAGTATTTTGCTCCAAAGATGGCGGCACTGGAAATTTCTCAATACACTGAAAGGGACACCAAATCCTGAATAATATTTCTACATTTTGTTCTGATTTTGTTGTTGTCTAAAACGGATGTCTTCATTCGCTTTCTAAATATCCAAATTTTACCAACTGTGTGTAGTACGAGGGAATGTAATGTTTTCAGTCGTGTTTGTCTGTCTGTTCACACGGGGGTTCTTATCCCATGAACCTAGAATAGGCAGGAAGAAGGCCCCTCCTTGTGACCAGAAGGATCAGGAGGCCCTCAGGAAGGACCAACTAGGAAGGACTGGGCAGGAAGGGATAGTCAGGAAGGGCCCACCCACACTGCTGACCAATTTCAGCTGGGACCCCTATGCCGAGGTCTTCCCCAGCAGGAGGAATGGATATGGGGGGTCGTGGTCGGTATGCTTTGGGTGTTAATAGAAGGCTGTCTTGATAAAATTAATCATTTGTTGGTTTGAAACAGATAGATCACACATTGCACTGTTATTTGATGAAAAGTCAAGAGAGACGCGAAAAATACTCCCGATTGATATATCAAGGGACGACGATCAGAACCGGTGTAGAGTGCATATTACACATAACCTGAAGAAATCTTCTCGTATCAAGACCGAGAAACTTTACATCATTTTGGCTGATGATGAAAACAGCAGGATGGTTCTCACTGTTGTGAGTAGATCTAAAATCAATAATAAGTCAAAGAAATTGTGGGAAAAGGCTGTGGCGATGGACAGGGGATATTGGAGAAAGATTAACGTCACTACTCAAAGGGCAATCTCGGATAACAATCGGCAATACTAAAATTAGAAATGTTTGTCTGTCTGTGTGTGTGTGTCACAAGATGGTCCCCATGACGTCATGTTGGGCAAGGTCTGACGACAATGGGTTCTGTCGATAACCCGCATGGAGGACGTTCTTCTGCTAGTGTAAATAAAATAAGATTTTAAAGCTGCAGTATTTCAAGACAAACACAAAACGTCCATCCTAATTAAATAGCAGAATCTACAAGTACTTTGTTATCAAATCTACTTTGTTCAAACATTCAATTTTCAGGCTGCTGATCTGGGTTTGAATGTTTCTGTAAATTACTGGATTGTCGCGTACGAAGATCTGCGCTTGGAATCTGTGGCTGATTTATCTTCCTGGGTCAATGGGAACTTACTAGGGCTACACTACGCATACCCGACGAAACAGAGAAGACAATGCAGACCAGTGGATGCTCACCTTATGGAACTTATACCAGAAAACATTACTGTAAGTGATTTGTTTGTCAATCATTCACAGGGGGAAGGATGATTCCACCAGGGCTGACACACTGAAAGCGCAAGATTTTCACATATATCTTTTGATTTTATTTGATCTTTTAGATTCAAGAGTCGTACATGATCGATGGGTTCCTGATAATGGCTAACGCAATGGTAGCTTCCATCAGGCAAGGAAACTGGACAGATAATCATTCCATAACATGTTACACACAAAATTTTACCTCCTGGTCAACGGGCACAGATATCAGGGAAAGAGCCATGAAGGTTTGTAATAACTCAATGTCGATGAATTCTTTCATTACTTTAAGGGTGAATCCTTATTGCCCATCATGTTCACTTGCTAGTGTCAAATATTGTTAGGTTTCATTGGTGCTACAACCTCTTCACCACTTAGATCTAAGGGCCGTGGCACGCAACCGAGGAAGTTTGCTCACGCTTGTAAAGCATGATTTGAATCAAGAAATTTTAACCACAGCTGCATGGGTATCCTAATGTATTTCAGGAACACCAATTTTATTGTTCTACAAATGATCATAGTTTTTAAAAATTTCCTGGACATTACAGATGATACTGAAAGGTGTCACCACAGATATCTTCTTCGACAGCAACAGTTACAACGGCAATGTAAGATTCAACATATCAGGGGTGGACAGGATGGCCGACGGATCTCCAGGAGTAACAACAATGGCCACCTGGACACCATCGACAGGACTGAACCTAACTGGGAAATATCTAATGCTAAATTCGTTCCATAATTTTGAACAACGTACACTCAAAATAGGAACAAAGGAGGTTTGTCTTCAGAAACAGATTTCAGCCTTACTGATCAGTCCAATGGTCTGTGGGAAATGGTCGAATGCCAGAAAATTCATCTGTTCTGATTCTAAAAAGCACGACATTTCTGCCAATATATTTAATTTTTTCAAAGGCAGCAAGAGAGTAGTTTGAGGTACACCACCTGTGGTCCCCTGCCACTATTACTACAGTAGGGGAGGGGGCGGGGAGGCCTGGGAGGCCATGGCTGGGGCTGAGGGGTCCTCCTACCTGACTGGTCCTCCCTGGGTGTTGAGAATAGACCCTGTCCCAGTGCATCATGGAATACATTCCCAGTCTGTCACTGGATATTGACTTCCCTTTGAACAGACACACAGAAATGAAAACTTTACCTTTCCTTGTACTTCGTATATGAGTGGTAACAATGCTTTATTTCTACTCAAGAATTTCGTTTTCGAAAAACTAGAAATTTAGTCCAGTAAGATGTTTAGCATGTGTAACAAAAAGAGATATCAGAAAATCAGAGATAAACCATTACCCACAAATTGGTGTGCCACCATGAAGTGTACAATGTGAGTTCAATTAATGTGGTGTTTTCTGGATGCGAGGCACATCAAACGTAGACAAAAGTCCGACATAAACAATTACCATAGTCAAGAACTGAAACATCCTGATGTTTGCACGGTACTCTTTCATCTGCTTCAGGCGGCTCCATACGTAACAAAAAGAACTGTGGGAAATGAAACGTTTTGGGAAGGATACTGTTTTGACCTAATTGACGAACTGGCAAGCAAATTAAATTTCAAGCAAGCACCTTTTACCCAGTTTGAGTAGATATTATTATTTCATCCTACCTACTGGCGAATAATACACCAGACGTTCAATTGCGTTGACCTCTTTTAGACTACGGAAATAATCGAGGCTTTGCAAATAACAGAAATCTGTCATTTTGTACAATTTCGACATCAAGGGGTTTCAGCAAAAAATAAAGTTGGCCCAAGTAAGAATCGAATTCACAACTCACAATCACTTATTTAGTTTAGGAGTCGGATGCACAACTACTGTGCTAACCTGGCATGTGTCGGTTAGGAGATCTTTAGACTGAATTTTCTTTCATTAACCACTTCACTTTTTAGAGTTGGATCATTTCTATAATCAAAACATATTAGCACAGTGGGTAGGATTGTATTTTTGCTGGCTGAAAAAATTTAAAAGCCTTTATTTCAGTCTTGTACAAAGCTGTGGTATTTGGTTCTATTGCAAAAAACTCAAATGTAGGTCTTCTCTGGCTTAAAATTCTGACATAGTCATCAAGATTTTTTTGGTTCTTCCGAGACAAATAACCTGCAAGGTGACTTCAAGCAGGCAAAGAACTTGAAAGATCCATCCTCGTCTTTTACAAGATCTTGAACTTTTCCTCCATTGCCTCATATCTTCTTTCCAGATATGAGGTCTTTGAAGTCCATGATAATCAGTACGGGGCTTTAGATGAAAATGGAGAATGGACCGGACTAATCGGCATGATTGTCAGGGGCGTGAGTATCCATTTCGAAACTGAGTCATTCTAAATTTGAACAGATCTGCCAGTGGGATCTCTTGTTTCAGACCCTGTCAATAGGGATGCAGTTTGGTGTGATGTCAAGATTTGACTTCAACCCCTCCTCTTTTCTCGTATTGATTATTTGAATTATTCACTTGATTAGAGTCATTAGGGTACGGGCTTAAAAGTCTTAGGCTAACAAACAATAATATGACAGCTCAGGAGGCATAGTTTTGGACAAATTGGACAATCACAAAAATAGTGATTTGATTTTCGACCCTACTGAAAGAATTTTTTTTCTGCTGGAAATTGTAAAATGTCATTGTTGTACAAATTTTGACTTCATCATGCGTTGAAAAAAACTATAGCATGTTTTATATGCTTAGATTACTTAAATTGCAATTGTAAGGTACTGCCAAATTACTAACACATGATGTTCCTAATTTGAATGTACAGGAGGTGGACTTTGCTGCGGCAACATTAACTCCTACGGCAGACAGGAAGACAGTGGTGGACTTCACAACGGTTTTTGGAGAAGATGGCACTGGAGTATTAATCAAGAAACCAAAGGGTTCAAGGGAACCAGTCTTCTTTAAAATTTTTAAACCCCTTCATTACCAGTATGCATTTTTCTATGTGAGAATTTATTCAATTAAGTAGGCATTTTAGATATGTAAATGGTTATCTGAATTATTTCTACAGCTGTATCTCCTTTTATGAGCAGGTAGTATGTTCAGTGGTCTGTGTGTCTGTATGTAAATCTGGCAATAAAGTTTGAGCCGGTTGAAGTAGGAACTATATTTTCTATTAGATTTGGCTTTACAGTATCTGGAACAAGTCACAGAATCATGGATAATGTGAAAAGTGTAGACATGTAAAACAAGCAAAAATCTTTGGACATGCATGTGGTAACATTCTATTGCGTTTATATCAAGTTATATCCAGGTAAAGTTCATGTTTTACTTAAGGTCAAGGTCATCTCAAAATCAAGGTTTCTAATGTCATGGTCATATCATGGTCAAATTACAAAGGTCAATTTCTGTTTCGGGTTTTGTGCGCATGTCTTTATTTCTTTACTTAACGATCTTTAGATTCAAAACTTTGCTTTGAATATCGCTGAGATGGGTATAAAAGTATTTTGACCCAGTTATCAAGGATTTCAAGGCTTTTTGGTAGCGAATTGTAGGAGGCCTGGGACATTTGGAATCAAATTTCTTGTTCACCCATGAACGGAAAGTGTTCATATCGTCTCCGTAAATGACTTCACTCGTTATCTGTTTAGGGTTTGGCTGTTTGTGTTGGGATCCATATTAGTTGTTGGAATAACGTCGTTTGTAATCAACTCCTTTTACCTCTGTGCAACCTCGACAACACCAATGAAAATAGTCTGCCCTGAGAACAGTCTTAGTGACAATATGTGGCACGTCTACTCAATGTTTACTGAACAAAGTATGCAATTTATTCTTATTCATTTCAAATATATTCAAATGCAGTTACGTGGTGAGTAGGGCCTCTCGACACTCATGAATCTGGTGTGAAAATTCTAATCTACTTGTGGTTCTTTAATAGTATTAGAGACGGTCTCTATGTGTGTGTTTATTGCAGTTGGAGCCATTTCGCCGAAAGCTGTATCATGGAACGTCCTTGCCATATTTTGGTCCCTTTTCACGGTCATCATCATCGCTACCTACACTGCTTATTTAACGGCTTTTCTGACTGTATCGGTAACGACGATACCGATAAAAACTTTACAGGAGTTGGCGGATTCAACTGATATATCACCAATAATAGAGAAAGGATCCTCCTATGTTGGGCTTTTTTCGGTAGGATTTGATTTACAATGTTACATGACTAAAATGCTTCATGCTTGTGCATGAGTTCACATCTTATCTGATTAAATGTTGGATTTAGATCAAGATTCCCCTATTCTTTTCATAAGTAAATAATGTGCTGACTAGTAGTCTCCTGTTTACAGTGCAGACGGTCAAAGTTGCATTAGAAATTAGTAAAAAGTTTCAAAAAGCGTAAAGTGGAATTGGGAACCAAGATGCCAAGATTGAAAATAACTTTTCCACATAAATTTAAGTTGTAATCCTGATAATAACATTTTGTCGCCCTTATTATTGAGATTAAGTCAAGTATATCACCATGCCGAGGGACCACTGGTATCAGTGCTTTTCCATGTTGTGACTGAGTATTTTCCTATTGTCCCAGAGAGGCAAACCAGGCTCCGTATATTCGCAAATTTGGAATAAACTGAAAACGTTTGACTTGCCGATGGCACAGGAGGCCCTTCAGATGGTGGACACGGGAGGCTACGCCTTCATTACCGATCAAGCTACGCTCGAGTACATTGCAGCGGTATACTGTGAGCAGTACGTCATGCCAGACATCATTTTCAACATGCAGGGTCTCGCTTTTGCCCTATCTAAAAACAATCCTTACTTGGAGCCGATCAATCAAATGTAAGTTCAATTAAGTGTTGGTAGAAATATTTTGATCCATCATCCATCATTATTTGGGGTTTTTACTCTAATAACACAACTCAATAACTTGAATTTAAGGAAATTTATTCTTTGACCAGTTCACTCAGAAAACACATTATTGATATGATTAACTTAGCTTGCACTGATTGGTGCCCAGGCACTTATGCCCCAGATGCATTGACAGATGCCCAAGTGACCTTGAGTTGACCTTGACCCTGGTCAATCCCAAGTCAGAAATGACCATGTCCATGCTTTATGAATTGAACAATTCATGAAGCTAACATGTATTTTCCGCTATAACCGCCACCACTACAACAAAAAACTATTTTCCAAAGGTAGAGGGAAAATACCAGAAATAGGGTGGGTGGGTGGGTCAAAGAATAATTTCAAACTGGCAGTTAAACCCCTGTGATGTCAATTGTGGCATCAAGAAATGACGTCAACTACTCACGTGCAATGCTGCCAAAAGATATGTCCAGTCTTTATGCAGGGGGCTTCGTTGTGTTTGAGTAAAATCTATTTAGTTACACTAAATTGAACTTTAAATCTTGATATAACTGCATTCAGAAAACAGCATTGTTACGGCAGGTTACAGGAATGTCCTAAAATTGCAACATATTGGAAAACAAGAACGCCTTCTAGTAAGATGGCTACCGCCCATACTCCCCGAAAAAGGGTGGGTGCGTGGTGATGCAGTCCTTCCGGAATATATCCTTTCTAGTCTGGTATTTCCTAGGGCAGGGGAATTGAGACTCGGGCTGGATGAGGGTAGTGGGGTCGGGGTGGATGTCAAGAGAGGTAGGCTGGGCCCTATCCCAAGATGCTTTGGGCAGGGTGGAGGACGGGGTGATGCCTTGGGATGTAGATTCTCCAAAGGACAAACACGACTAAAAAAAGAAAAAACATACCTTCGAACAACCGATCGGATGTGGGCGGTAACAATTATTTATTTCTTTTTAGTTTATCACAGCTTCTTGAGGCAGGATTTCTGGAAATGTGGAAAAAGAAATGGTGGCCAACCTCACAGAAGTGTTCTGACACAGGACCAACGAGTTCCGCCCAGAGTCTTGAACTTCCAGCCATGAGTGGCATCTTTGTTCTTGTCGGAATCATGGCAGGGTTGGCTCTTGTTGTCTTGGGGATGGAGCATTGGGTATTTTACAAGAAAAAGAAAATACGAATTGACTTAAATTTTGAACCTTCACATTGAGCGAACAGTGAGACTGGCACTGAACCCTGACACTGATTCACCATTGGCACTGCGGCAGCATTGACATTCTAATACTGTACAGAATTCTGTGTCTGTTTTGGTTTCGTTCTGTACATGTTGCAATTTTGTACATTATGATTGAGTAATAAAAGTTTTGAAATTGATATCGGGATCTTATTTTGAACAACCACTTAACGACTCTCAGTGAGACTAATATTATTAAATATTTTTTTCATTATCTTATTTCTTGGCATATAATGGCCCTATTATGTGGGGCACGTGATGTTGTGTGTTTCTGAAAATGTCTGCTTGAGACTTCAAATCCAGTGTCGATCCTCTTGGTCCCGTTCTTCATTGCACAGTAAAAATTCATCTGTGAATGCGAAAGCGTCAGCCTCTTTCAACCAAAAGACGATTGCACAAAAAGTAACTACAAATCACAGTTTTATAAGAACATTCACGGTGCTGAAAGAAGTAACATGCATTTTCGGCAGTAACTATTCAAAATG
>JBCAUG010020355.1:0-10716 GCA_038406175.1 Haplosyllis leylae
CATTTAAATGGATCCTAATTCATGCTTCAGTGATTTATCACATTCTATAGAATTCCATAGAATTCTACAGAATGCATGTTCATAAGGAAAAACTCGATTGTTTAGCAGCCTGTGGGAGATCTATCAATTCTGACTGGTTCGCAAATAGTTTTATAATAGCTGTCTGTGAAATTTTTTTAGTCCAGTCAGAATTGTGTGTTCCAAAGACAACTAAAAACTACTCTCATAGAGAACCATTATAAAACTATTTACGAACCAGTCAGAATTGAAAGATGTTCCTGCATAGCATTTAAACATCACCAGATTCTGAAATGTTGTTAATAAAGTATCTGATGCAAACATTAACAATTTTGCCTTGGTCATATTCTTCATGTGCCTAAACAAAATAAAGCTGAAAGACGTTCTGACCACATATCAGGATAGCTCAGAAAGGACAGCACCAGACTGTAATATCAGGGGTTTCCATGTTAGGGCCCCTTTATATCTAGCGACTGCGACGCGACTGAGATATCGCTCCGAATCAAATACATAGATTATGCACTGTGCTGTTACATACAGCTCTTGTGACTGCAACTGCGACAAGATTACTTGTTGCTGGGGGATCGCTCTGTGGCTGATTCAAGAGCGACGTCACTGCGATTCTGGAGTCACATCGCAGTCGCAGTCGCAAACATTGTATGTAAAAGAGCTTTAAACCTTATTGGAAGTAGAGTTTTCTAGTCAAGCATGACTGAAGGCTACTGGAGGCTTTCTTGTGTGTCTCACTCACAGTTGACTTAGTGTAATGAATAGTAGATTCAAAGCTCAAAACGGTCTTTTTTATTTTAAATTTTTGCTGCCTAATTAGTTGAATTACATGAATTTTCTAATTCAAAATCGGAAAAACTCAAATACCAAATTTGTTGTGTTTACGAAACCTCAGTTTAAAATGTCATTAGGAGATTTCTTTTGAATCAAGAGGTCAAAATCCTGCGCAAACAGGCCAATTGAATTCCCTGTTTCAGACCTTTGCTGATTTAGTGAATAGGATTGTAGCGCGGAAGACCACTGATTGGTTCAGGCGTAGTTCACGATTTTCTCCTATTGGTATGTTTTACTTTATTCTTTATTCCTACATTCCAGGTTTACGTTCATCAGAAGAACTGAAACGACTGAAAGAAGAGTTCAATCAGGGTCCAAGTCCAGGAGCCTGGTACTACAGTAAGTACAATTGCTAAATTGAGACAAACACAAATTTAATAGATCAAATACTGATCTACTATTCCATATTTTTGGCCGTAATACCTACAGGTAATTTGTCCACTGTTTTAAGTATTGGACTACATAATCCCTAGCAAATTAAAGTGTTTCAAAAGACGTTTAGCCAAACCTTTCTTCAGTCCATTTATCAAATTACATGAAATATTAAGGAATGAGGAATGTTAACATTGGTTCATTTCAGTAATGGGACATCCAGGTGGTAGCGGCCGCAAGAGGGCGTCCGACGAGCTTGAGGATAAAATATCTTTACTGCGCATGCTCTTTAACAGACAATCGCGGACTATGGGAAGCAGAGATCTAGTGAAGGAGTTTGTAGCTTTCCTCTCTTTAAAAGGTGCGTCATGGTTGAATTTTAAGTCCTTGAAATAAAGAATCCGAACAAATACGTATTTGAGCAAAGAAGCTAGGCTCTGCAATAACCTCTAATCAGGTGATAGCCACATTTTACTTGGTAAAAACATCTTTAATTTTTCTCTTAGCATTAAATATTAAAATTTCAAAAGAATATCAGTTTGAAGAAAAAAGTAGTCACAACAAAATTAAGTTAATGCAATGTCAATTAGGAAAATCAATATTGCTAATAATTTCAAAAGATCCATCCAAACATGGTTAAGAAATGAGTTTAAAAGAAGAAATTTTAACCGTTGGCGTTGCGCATGTTTTCCCGCAATCTATTTCACCGTTACCGCCAATTAAAGCACAATTACCGGCCGAGTGTCTCCAATACGAAGCTCTGACCTTTGTCAATGATTCAAAGACGAAAATAAAAGCGTAGGTTTCAAGTACGTTATGTGATTCATACACAGATATAATGGCTGTGGATAATGATGCTAATCATAAAGGATTGCGGGAAGATTCAGCACCTGATCATTCAGACACTTAACGTCTAATAGAAAATCACTATCTATCTTCATTATAAATCATAAAGAAAGATAAAAACGACATCTGATTGACGCAAGCAATCAAAAAATTAGAAAGCACTTTAGCTAGTTGTTTGTAACATCGGAGTCGTTAGAGCTTTTTCGAAACTCCCTAAGTGTGCATCATTAGCATTTTCGTTTTGCCCAAATTTGACAATAAATTAGAAATAGTCTGACGAATATCCGACAGAACAAAGGGAAAAGACATTTCTAATAACTTTATTAATCCATTAAATGGAACTACATGTTGTATGTACAGTGGTCAAGCTAGTACACTCTGAAATCTCAGAGTATAATTTGCCATGATAAACTGACAATTTAAAGAAAAATTGAAGTGAGAGAAAGTGGAAAAATTAAAAGAAGTAGATTGTTGTTATTGAAGTCACAGCATGACAAGAGTATTCTGTTCAGCAAATTATGTTTATCAGAACATAGAAACTAGGGAGGTTTTGGCCTGATAACAAAGACAAATATTCATGTTATTGTACCTGTGAATAGAAGTGGTCATGAATCCTTGTCAGCTTGACTAATTGTGAATGAGAGCAATTCAGAAAGCTTCAGTGAAATCTATCTGTGCAACGAAACTGGCAAAGCAAATGTAATCGAATGTTCGTCTATACAGAAACTTGGCATATTTTCGATTCAAGTTTTGTCATACAATTCTCTCGTCGTTGCCCGCCAAAATGCCCCAATCACGTCACTCCTTACTAATTGCACACTGGAATTTGAAGTCGACCTTTCGCTGATTGGCTCAAAGAAATGAAAAACCCGTTCCGGTTTCTGTAACGCTCACCTGTAAACTTTTAGATTTGGCGAAAGATGTTATTTAATATGGGGAAAATATTACACTTTATTTTTGCAACTAACAATGGAAAGTAGTATTGCCTTTTTCACATACCCTGAAGAAAGTAGAATCATACTCAGAAACATGAGATTTCTTTTCAATTAAGAGGCCAAAATTGCAGATTCCGTGAACATGGGTTGTAGCGTGGTGGACCACTGATTGGTTCATGCGTAATTTCCAATTTTCTCCTATTGGCTCGTATATTTACAGACCTTGGATTTTTTGGTAATTATTCGTTGTTCCGTTTCTTTTAGAACGAGGACTTTTGGCGAAATGTTTCGACACATCGGTCAGAAAGTAGAGAAGAAACAACAGTGAAAAGCACCGTCCTGACTCAATAACCACAATCAGCAAATATCAAATCTAACACCATGTAAATCCAGAGAGACGGTTTTAAACTTGTTTATCCTAACTGCGTGAAAAGTTTGGATTTTCTGTTAGGCCTCGTTCACACTGTGGGATTTTTCCTGATTGCGACTGAGATTCTTCTTATCACAACAAATGGGTTGTACAGGACTCAATCGAGTTTTTCACAAACTCTCCCCAATACAAGAATGCCAACATTGCCAACTTTGTTTTAGCTCTTCCATTAAAAATCAGCTAGTCCAATAAAGCATGTAACCTTGAAATATAATACCCATATAACCCTTGATTTCTAGTTTCACATTTACTAACTTCAGTTGGTGCAAATAAAGAAGAAAACTGCAGTTATATGGGAATACAAAGTTGACAATAATGCCAACATTGCCAACTTTGTGTAATTGTGAAAAACTCGATTGAAAGTATTCACACTATGCGACTGTGACTGCATCACCGACTCTTTCTATCCCATCATGAGCAAAAACAAATCGCAGTCGAAGTAACAAAAATACACACAGTGTGAATGAGTCTTTAAAGCGAAAATGACACAAAAGGTTTACACTATTATGTGATGTACCACCGAGATTTTACACATAAATTCTTAAAATAAACTCTTTTAACAACTACAGTTTTAAATTTCAAGTGTTGTTTTTAATACTGATGTACTTATTATGTGAAATCGATCAACTATAATTGAATACATAACGAATCTTGAATTGATCGGGAAATTGCATTAGATAAAACGCAAGAACTAATGAGTGTCCGTCCAACATCGTTTCAATAAGAGTTGAATGACTGCAAAAATCAAGTCAAATATTAAAGAAGACCGGTGAAACGTTTTCAGTCACCCCACACCTGGTACGCCCCCCCGGGGGAGTATGAAATCAGAAATTCTGTTTTCATTCACCCTCCTTCCACCACCCAGGGGCGTACTAACTGTGATTTCAATCACCACCCTCTGGTGATGGTTAATCGCCCTTTGTGATGGGTAACCAGATTACAGTCGGTGACTCAACTTTTACAGTCGATGACTCAACCAGCTTAATCATCACAAAGGGGGGGTCGGACTAAAATGGGGAGGGGGTGAATGAAAACGTTACACCGGATGTTATATCAAAATGATCAGGTTCATTATGGAGAACAGCAGAAATTTCGTACATTTTAGATCCAATCAAATTCTATGGCAACAGATTCTGGTCAAATTTAATTGAAATTGTACTGGAACGAATTCTTTTGTAATAAAGTTGGCAAAAAGGCTACCATTAAAAAACGGCTGCCAATGCTAAAGTAAATTGATAAAGCAGATAGATTGCGGATAGCATGCGGGGAAACTAAAATCCACTGGACCTCTTTACATCCTAATAAATACAAATTATAATGATTCTTCTCTTTACTATTCTTCCTTTTTTGTGATGGTTAAACGGACGTCACAGTGGAAATGAAATTCATCGGCATTTTCATCCAAGAGAAACAATTGGGAACAAATGGTGAATAAATAGACGAATTTATTTCTACTGCAGAATGTCGTTAAAGATCTTACGCCTTAATATAATTAACCGGAAATATCAAATAAATTGAACAGTTCGTAAAGTCTTGTAATCTTTACTTCAATGTCAATTATGCCAAATTCGTTAGACAAATGTTGTCCTGGTTACTTGGTTTCACCCCGTGATTCAAATGTCTTTACTGTCCAGATGCTTTTCTAGGCTTCAAAACAGACAGTTATCTAAAAAACTATGGGGGCGTAAAATCACGTCAACCCCATGCATAGTCGAGTTTTTCAGAAACACACAAAGTTGGCAATGTTGGAATTATTGCCAACTTTGTGTTACCATGTATTTGCAGTTTTCTTCTTTATTTGCATCAACTGATGCCAGTAAATATGAAATTAAAAATTAAGGGGTCCATGACGATTACATTTCAAGGTTGAACACTTTATTGGACTGGTTGATTTTTGATGGCAGAGCTAAAACAAAGTTGGCAATGTTAGCTTTCTTGTGTTGCAAAGAGTTTGTGAAAAAACTCTAATCTGTTCATCAAATCCGATCGGCCTATCCAATAAAACGTAACATGAGTGGGTTTGGGCCGGAAGAAATTTTCCCTTATTTCATGCTAGGATGAACAAAACCAATTTGATAAATTAATTTTGAGCCATCCACAGGTCACTTCGGGCGTGGGAGTGGCCACTTGAGAAAGATACAACATAATTTAGAACGGAATGACCAATGTAGTGTGAGATTTACATGTAGTTGTATTTGTTTAAAATATTGGGTTTTTTTGTCAAAGAGCAGGATGCTGGAATGCGAATAATGACATTCTTCAGAGGAATGTTTTATTTGTGTCGAGAAAGGATTGTGGGTGCTTTCTGCAGTGTACAGCGCCAAATTCTAAAACATGAGAAGAGCATTTTATATTCAGTAGATAAACACGATAAAGTTAACATGACTTGTGCATTATGAACATTCAAATAATAATTAGCCTAAAGTATATCTGTCTATTGTCTGAGTATCTAAGTCTGTCATGTCATCTTTTTTTTTCTTACCATTCATTTTTCCTTCTCAACCATAATGTAAAACTGATTTTAAGTCCATGAGACAGAAATGATAAAGATTACCTTTCTGATTTCATGGGACGCTGACTGAAATTCTCGATTTCATTTTTTTGACTTCGCAAAATTTTGATTAATAGAGTCAGTGTTTCCGTCACTGTTTTAACGTTTGCTAAAACATGTTGTAACTAAAGGAGAATTGCTGTTTAAAAATGTAACACTTGTTGCGTTTGAATAGGAAATATGTCAAAATTTATCATCGATAGTGGGAGTCAAATCGATGTTTTGAACCTTTTTCCTCTTGAGGTAACGTGACACTTTATGACCACTTGTTCTCAAGAAACATTTATGTGATGATTTTGAATCTCAGTAGTGTAAACATCAATATTTTTATTATTCTTAATCCGAATATTGCACTTGTATTTCGGACACCTACGTCCCTGTGTAATTTATGAGACGGACAACGTGGGTTGTTGACTGGAGAGCATAGAGTGACTTCGTGCCGTCTATCTTCTCAGTTCTTTTTCCGTTCTGTGGGGAAACGGTTTAACTCTTGCGAAATGCATAAAGTTAGTTAGTAAGTCGGTTAGTTTTGGCATTTTAGATTTTTGTGTAAAAAGCAAGGTAAACATTCCGTAAAAAAGTATTATCTCCAGTGAGGATTGTACCAAAAACCTCTTGTGTTCAGACTGATGCCTTCCTGACTGAGCTAACGTACCAAAGGATATTTAACCTCAATTTTGTTAGTGTAATAATACACGTTTGGACTTAAAAGATTCAGCAAAAATCAATACAAGATGACCACGTAATGTTTTAAAATCTCAGTTTTACGAGGTAGCTCAGTCAGATAGGTAACTTGTCCTGTATATTTTCTTTACTTTCACTCTTTTAAATTGCTAACTTTTCTAGTTACGAAAAAGACTGGAGTCTCTGCCAAATAAATGCTGGTCCTTGAACAATTATTCTTGTTAGGTTTGAGTTAGATCTAATAATAATTTTGTCACATAATGTTATCATTCATATCCAGATAGTGCAAACTCGATAAAAAGTGAATTCAACACCACATTTTTTTTTCTTTTACAATTAAACATGAAGCTATGTACTGCCTTTGTGCTACAATAAAGTGATAGGCAGTAAGATGACACCAATCCGCCGTGTGCACGATCTATGCAGCGCAGGGTAATTAAATGCTTGTTCACGGTAACTACAGTAAACGTATCATGCACAGCTGAATGTTCAACGTCCTGTCATTGTTTTGTGATTGGACAATAGGTTTTTTCACAAACTCTCCACAATATAAGGATGCCAGCATTGCCAACTTTGTTTTAGCTCTGCCATTACAAATCAACTTGTTCAATAAAGCATTTGCCTTTGAAATGAAATCCTCACAGAACCCTTGATTTCTGTTTCATATATTTACTAGCATCAGTTGGTGCCAGTAAAGAAGAAAACTGCAACTATGTGGGAATACAAAGTTGGCAATAATGCCAACTTTGTCTGTTTGTGAAAAACTCGAATTAATTTGCCTCTTTCAGTTGTTTCTTGGTTTCAGTTTTCCTTGCTGAGTTTGGTTTCATTAGATTTTCTTTAACGGATTTCATCGGTTCTCGAATGGGAACCGATGAAAAAAAGATAAACGTTAATGAAAACAGCAGCAATCCCTTTGTTTCACTATGTTTCCATAGTTATTTTACTATTGACTCATATGCCACACTACTTGAAAGGCCGACTTCCTGTTTGTGTTGGAGAGTCAGCAGTGGGTGGTCGCAGTTTTTAGCTCATTATTTGTTCCCCGACGTCGAATCTAATTCACGTATATAATCCAAAAGAATTAGTACAAAAAACTCTATATGTACTTTAACTTTGTTTACATACTTATTTAGCACCCACATGAATATATTCAGCGATATGATTTACGTGTTATTACCGCCCGCATCCGAAGGATGGGAAGGTAATGTCTTCAGTCTGTCCATGGAGGGAGGGGTACTCAGACTGACTTGTACTGAGGGGGTACTCAGCTGAGGGAGGTTGGGGTACTCAGCAGGAGGGATACTCAGGAAGGGTAATTCCCCCCTCGGTTGGAGAGTCCCCCCCCCCCCCACCGGCATAGGACAACACAGTGAGCACTTGCTACGCGGCGGGCGGTATGCCTCTTGCGTTCACGCAGAAGGACTTTCTTATTTAACTGAAATTCCTGACTTAGATGTTCTTACAGAATTGAACATAACATACGCACAGTGCGGTCATTTCCTACTTAGGAAAATCAACGTAAAATTACAAGTTATCACAAGATATCATTGGCGCTGTTAGAAAAGTGCTTCTTCTAAAACGCTTAATCGTTAGCTCGTACTTTTGCACATCTTGCAATCCTATGACTTTTGTTGACTGAATCGATTTCAAGTGATGAAATATAATTCTCTGGTTGTTGCTTGCTTGCCGAAATGTGGCAATCAATCTTTACTAGTTCCAAACTGGATTCTTCAAAGGATTTTGATGTCCCTCTCTTTCGCTGAGTGGCTCAAAAAGAAAAAATATGAATAACCTCTTTCGATCTTATACGGCTTACTGCAAAAAATGTCAATTTTTAAAATTGGAATTTAGAATTAGAAATATGTAAACATCATAAAAACAGTGTGTCATCTGTGAAATATACAGACTGAATGAATGCTTTACAAAAAGTTCTTTCCAAACTTTAGCGTAATTATGATGATACTATTTTAAAATTTGAATTTATTTGCTACCACAAAAAAATGAAAATAATTAAGTTAAAATGATTTCATATGATTTCCATATGAAAACTTTGGCACATTCTTTATTTTTGAAACACTTGAATTTTTTTATGACTGTGCAAAGCAATGTTTCTTGTTTGTGTTTTTGGGTACCAGTTAGCGGGTTACAGGTACAAGTTTTTTGTAATGCGCCACAAAATCTTATAATGTGTCAAACTGTTGTTTAATGTGTCAGCACATTACACAACATTTTCAGAGCGGGGGTGGGCACATTACAAAAAAGTGCTGCATTACGAAAAACTTGTACCCGGAACTCGCAAACTGGTACCCGAAACCACAAACAGTGAAAAGTTGAACGGTAGAATTGAGTTTTCCCTAAATGACTTTCACTGAATTCATGTCTGACAACAGATATGTTGCTAGATGTAGTGGTAAACAAAGATATTTTCATTGCTGTCTCTGGGATAATATCTATTCACAGTGGTGAGTCATAATGGATATCTAACCAGAGGTAGCAATGGGAATGCACATTCTATTACTATGAATGGTAATCTATCTGTTCCTGGTTGGGTAATACCTCTGGTGACCATACCATTTTTGGATTTAGTCATGGTTCACTGAATTCGCTTAATTCAATGAAATTAATTTAGGGAAAACCCCAATTTCTTCCATTCAGGACTCAGGAACTTCAAAAGCGAACTCCAGGGTCAAGTGGCAATGTCCTCTTATTGCGATCTGCAGAGTTCAATGACCGCGGAGATGGAGTTTTCACAAGCACACGGAATGGCAATAGTGGCATCACAGACTTTATTGTGTAAAAACAAATAATCCAGCAATAGAAGGTTTTTTGGTGGCTCGTAAGAGTCACCTTATTGGTTGCATCGGCATGCCCTTAACATCCTGTCCTAGCCCTTACAGTGGCGGATCTAAGGGGGGCGCTCCCGGCGCCCCCCCCCTACGGACCAAAATTTCTTTAATTTCATAGGGTTTTTCCGAAAATGTTATTAATATATTGGGTAGGTGCCCCCGGCTAGGGGTTGGCACCCCCTCCTGGGAGAAGTTCTGGATCCGCCCCTGATAAGAATCTACTAACATTTCCTTAGTATTTCCTAAGTATTCGTTGGCGGATCTGGGGGCGGGCGTTCCTCCCTCTGGGCAAAATTTATTTTCATGCAGTTTTCAGGAAAAATTGGCCAGAGATCCTAAGGGAATGGTGTTCCATCTGGGAATTCTCTAGATCTGCCCCAGGTATTTCAAACAGAGGTCGCTAAAAATACATGGTTCATTTTGCGCTCTCTTGAAACTCTTGTTCATGGGGAAAAAAATTGTGCACTCCCGCGAGACGGAGTCGAACCGCCGACCTAAGGATCGCTGCTCAAAGCCAACTACAGCCCTCCGCTCTACCAACTGAGCTATCACGGGCTGCGCTTACTTCCGGTGATAACTTTGTGAGACAGTAGGTTTGCTTCAGTTCTAGCGTTTTGATTTGCAAATAAATAAATAAAATTTGAGTTTTACTGTTAATAAAGAAGTTGTATGCAGAAAATCATCTGCCATCTGTGATATATTTTAACAAATTCTAGTCAATGAAATTTACAAACAAGGAAAAAAATTATTGTGTCAAATTTCTGTTTAGTGTAAATTGGTATAATTTTAGTAAACAGTCTTGTTGCTATCACAAATCCTTTGCAAGTAAAAAAAAATAATAAAATTTGAGTTTTACTGTTAATAAAGAAGTTGTATGCAGAAAATCATCCATTTTTTTTCTTTTTTTTTTTTGATGGCTAAAATTTTGTAAAATAAAATGGAGACGATGCACTGGTCCGACTTCTGCAGAAAAGGGAAATGAAAACTAAATCAATTTTTTTAAAAAAAAAATTGTAGAAAAAAACGCAGAAATTGTTAGTAAATTTTTAATTTTGCAAAATGTTTCATTTGAAGAACTTGAGTGAGGATTGGCTGTGAAACTCGGACAGAAGTGGTAGTTGTTTGTACTTCGCGAACTGAATTACTCACTCAGCGAAGTCAACTTTTTACCCAGTTTGCAGTTGTTTC
>JBCAUG010020366.1:0-10716 GCA_038406175.1 Haplosyllis leylae
AATAAAAACAAAGCTGGATACATGATACTATTAATTTACAACTGTGGAGGATACGATGTGGTGATACAAAAATCGACCACACTAGCATTGGGTATGAAGTCACAATGAAAAGTTAAACGTTCTGAAACCAAAAATGGTAGAAACACACATACTAATGCGGTAAAACATGTATACAAACTAAAAGCTGAACATACACCACAACCCGAAAAATTATTGGCAAGAGAGGCATCAGAGAAAACTGCATTTGTCAGTTGACACAATACTTACCCGAAGCCAAAAGTCGACCTCAGAGATGTGGAGCTACCACCCAATATACATCAAAAGTTTGAAGAATTGAAAGAAAAGTATTCAGATATCTTTTCAGTAGGTCCCTCCGACATCGGTCTGACTGACCTTGCTGAAATGACAATAGGTACCAAAGCAGATGCCATACCGTACACAGCTAGACTGTATAAACTGGCCCTACAGCATCAAGAATTTCTCAGATGAGAAATTCAAGCGTTACTAGACATGGGAATAATTGTCCCCAGTGTCTCCCAGTACGCTTCTCCCTGTATGGTCATCCTGAGAAAGTGCAAAAACCCAGAGACTGCCCCTATCCGAGACCTAGCTCGTCTGGTGATAAATTACAAGAAATTGAATAAAAATCTGTTAGCTAGAGAGTGTGAAAGACCTAATGCAAATGGTACACTTGCCTTGGTTCCTCAAATGCGGATTGAATCGATGTGGGCGAATCTGAAAGACAAGAAGGTATTTCCAAGTGTGGATCTGAGATCCAGTTACCATCATATAATGATCAAAGAATCAGACCATCATAAAACAGCTTTTGTGTGCGACTTTGGAAGGTTTGAATTCTGTCGAGCAAGTTTTGGTATTGCGACAAGTCCTGATTTTCTAAAGGACCTTATGAACAAACTTTTCTTTGGGTTCGGCAATTTCTGCACCGTATATATGGATGACCTGCTCATTTATTCAGATTCAATTGAGCAACATCTGGAACATCTGGAAAAGATATTTGAGAAATTCCGTGAATCCAACCTTAAGGTCAAACTTACTAAGTCAGAATTCTTCAAAGAAGAGCTAGAGTTCCTTGGTCATAAGATAGGTATCCATGGTATATCACCCGCAGATGCAAAAATCTCAGCGATCCAGCGTATCAAACCACCTACAAATGTAAAAGAAGTACGCTCTGTAGTAGGACTACTGGGCTATCTTAACTTCTTTATCCCAGGATATTCTGAGTTAATACATCATATGACAAAGTTGACTCGTAAAAATGCTCCCTTTAACTGGGATGAAAAATGTCAAAATGCTCTGAAGCTGGCACAGAAACAATTAGAGTCTGCCCCCATACTCATTTACCCAGATAAATCAAAACCTTTTCATCTTTTCACGGATGCAAGCAAATATACATGGAGTTCAGTGCTAATGCAAACTGTTGATGATACCCCAGAGTTAGGAACTCAAAGGTCATGTGTTAAAGGAAGGGAGGGGAGTATGGAAGGAAGCACTCAGGACACTACTGATGATGCAAAACAGAAACAGGACATTACTGATGATGCAAAACAGAAACATAGACCCCCCTATGCATTTTTAAGGGCCAGCCTTTGAAACCTATTGTGTATCATAGTGGCAGTTTCTCTGGAAGCCAGTTAGCATGGTTAGCATTTGTCAAAGAAAGTGCGAGTATATTCAAGAGCATTCTGCGGATGTCATTTTACCTGACAGACTCAGATGTGATCATCCACAGCGATCACAAACCGTTACAGAAATTCATCTATGCAGTGACAGTGAATGACAGAGTAAATGATTGGGCCCTTCAAATACATGCAATTTGCAAAAACATTATGTTTGAGTTTATTAGCGGCAGATCCAACATTCTTAGTGACAGCCTATCATGGTTGAGTTACTATGACCTCTATGAAGCTGCACAACCAGAATGAGAAGGGTTTGAATTTAACAAACCTGCAGTCGACGTAGATCCAAGCATGTTTCAACCCGTCAAACCAGCTTACGATGATGAATTGAATGTCTTCATCTTGTCCCAAGACCCAAATGGAGACACAGAGTCCGAAGTACATGAAGTGCATACCACCCTGAAAAGGAAATTACCAGATGAACAAATTGCCAAACTGCAACAAGTAGAGTTTGGACATATCATAAAGAAAGTAAGAAAACACAAGGAAAAGTTGTCGCACTTGTACATTTTGGATGATAATGGCATACTTAAACACATCATAAGAGACAACGATCAGAAAAGAGAAGTTACGGTGGTACCGAAAGAACTCACCAAGATTCTTCTCTTTGAAGCCCACGACATACTAGCTCACCCAGGTCAGCTGAAAATGTACATGTTTCTAAGGCAATGTTACTTCTGGAAGAACCTTAGAGCAGATGTGAAAGCCTACGTGAAACAATGTTCAGCCTGTAACAAAGTAAGTTTAAAAGAACCAAAATACGTAGATTTTACGACAGCAATACCTCGTTGTCCAATGGCTAGTATCGCACTAGATATCATTGGCCCCTTTTTAGCAACATCGAGAGGGAACAAGAGAATTTTAAGCTGTATAGATCTGTTGACTCATTACCTCTTCTTGGTTCCTGTCAAGGACAAACAGGCGGAAACAGTCATTACAGCCTATACAGAACATATCTACTCTGAAGCAGGAGGCTCACATACGTTGCTATCAGATAGAGGAAGTGAATTCACAGCTGAAACTTTTAAGCAAATAGCAACAGAGTTAGGACTAAGACAGGTGTTCGCATCCCCTTGGACTCCAACAGCGAATTCAGTCCTAGAGAGAGCTCATTCATTTGTTAAAAACAAGCTTACCAGAATCAGAGCAGAGGTTCCCGGTCTGGAATGGGATGAGATTCTACCACATGTACAATTCTCATATAACATCACTCCATCCAGGGCATGTGGAGAATCACCCTTTTACCTGTTCCACGGAAGAGATCCATATCTCCCCACCCTGCAGGATATGTTAGGGTACAAAATGAGATACTTGGGAGATGACAAAAACGGTTTAATGATTGATGCACTACATGTATTGTACCAGGAGACGATGGCTAATCTAGTAAAGTCTCAGCAAAAGAATGAAACAGACATTCCAGTTCTTCACGGAGACATGTTCTCTGTAGGAGACATGGTTTTCTTAAAAGATCATACTAAAACAGCATTACTTCCCCGGTATAGTAAGACATACCGAGTGGTTAAAAAATTGGGAGACAAAACAGTAGACATTGTGGACCAGGAAGGGAAAAAGAGGAGAGCCACATTCCCTCAACTGATCAAAGTCACCCCTACTGAGGCTCTGCTTACAAAAATTCCAGCCAATTTAAGGTATGGACGGCAAGCGAAGTACTTGAAAAGTAACTTACCGGAGGTTCTGAAGAATCTAACGGTAGACACAGACACTGCTGTGGACAAGAACAAGCGTCCTAATTCCACGGTACTAAAGACCAGTCCTCCGAATAGACAGTCGCAATCCAAAGTTGTTACTACCAGACTTCGAAGGAGAAGTAACCCCCGAAGTAGAAACTTAAAAACTGTTACAGGAGCACCCTGGCAACACAGATTACGACCACGTAGAGCCGTAAACGCTGAAATGAAATAACCATAGTTAGCAAATTAGGGACCCCCCATAGGAAAAGGTTAGTAAAGTAGGCTTAGAAAACTAACAAGCACATGCCAAAACACTTAGACTCACCTTGATCAAATACTTACGTATTCCATAGAATCTCTGTAGAAAATAAGACAAAGTTTAGTTAGAAAAGAAACTAATGTAGCAAAATACACACCTGTACGGTATGCTGGTCCAGCGGGGATGGGAACTGAAGAATGGTGGCTTGAGACCAGGCTGCTGCACTGTCATATGCTCATGACTTGTGGCAGGACCGAGGAGCGAAATGTCCCACCATGCATTAGAGGCGAATGCTGGCCAACAACTACAAGAGATTAGTACATAATATTACAAATGCACGAATTCAAAGAAGCTTCATAGTCCCACGACGTTGGGAAATAGATTAGTTAACACTAACATGATTAAATCAAAAGACTCTTTAGTTATAAAAAGGTCATCTCTGTATCTTTAACCATTCATCACCCATAGAAAATTATAATTAGGACTCACGTTGGAAACTGGCCCCAATGTAACTGAGCCGAGAGCAGTATGACTCACACTCAGACCTCACAACTTAGAGTCTTCTGTGGCGACTGGATGGTACGGCCTGAAGAATAGTTAAAAACAAATGGTATGGAGCGCCAAAACTGTTGAAAAATAGCACTTGTTACCTTGAACTGCAAATGATCTTGAAGTAATCAAAAATACGTATGCCACAGGATAGAATGTCAAGATGGTTGTTGGTCTCGATCCAACACCGATCTGGGCCGATGCCAGCAGCAGGTTGGTTGGTTCGTATCGACCCAGCCCTGTAAAATATCACACAAAGAAGGGTAAAAGGTGATTGATTCTATATGAAAACCTTTATACAGATCAATTGAGAAGGACTTAAAATGTAGCAATCCAACATTATAGAAAAAGAGAGTCATTATAGTATTATTAGCAATATAATAAAAAGAAGCAAATACTGATACCAGAGTTGAACCACCACCCAACAATAAAAGGTACCAGGACTGCCAGAGTACAGGTGACCCGTCCCTTCACCATATACGGCGCAGACACCTGGACCCCACAGGCTGCGATTATATTACCGAGCACCTTAATCCTCTCCTGAGTACTTAATTCCGAAAGAAAATGCCCTTTCGAACTCAGAGGGGCTACAGAGTAATCATTTAAGATCACAAGCAGCACGGTATTACCAGGGAGTGATCCATGGTTAACCTGAACGTGCTTAACATGAACAATACACTCCCTGGCATTGACATGATGTCCCCAGCGAGTACTTAGCTCAGACAGGCAATTGAAATGCACAGCTGAAATTGATACTCGTAGGAGTTGGACCCATTGCACAAAGACAGCAAAAGGTGGGAGAAAATAGGGGTTGTGCTTGCCCCGTAGATGCCCCTGATGATGCTGCTGTGCAATGAGCGCCAATTGAGAGAGAGCCTCAGCGATCATTCCAGGCAATTCCCGCTCCAACCTCCTCCGCCTTTTCTCCATCACCTTGGCTTGTTCCCTCTTGAACCGCAGCCTATCTTCACAAGCCCGCGCTTCTTCTTCCTTCCTCTTTTCTTCTTTCCGCTATCAGAGTCACCGAAAAAGAAACAAGATAAAATTAAGTAAGAATGAACTCACCTGAAGCTAAAGACGACCTCAATGACAAAGCGATGACAGGTCCGATAACCCAACATGTGTAGAATGGACTATTCCACGTAACAAGCACTCATTCTCTTTTATCAGAGTCACAAATGTGTGTACAGCTTGAACCAGTTCTGGTGAAGGTGGTGTGTAAGGTAACGCTCGACCAGAAGCACTTAACTTGTCTAGCAAAATGTTAAACTTTGTATTGAACACTGGAGGAAATACTTCTCATTTAAGAAAGTCCTTGACACTCATTAAATGTGTTAACAAAATGTCATATGTGTCCACCTCTACAGTATTTGAAGAAGTCATGGTATGATCCCTATCACATCCTTCACAGATATATCCTGAACTGTTATTATTTGGCATACCTACTGTAGGAAAGATCGCAGTAAAATGATTAAAATAAAGAACACCAAAGTAACTATATGTGAATGAAAGTAGAGGTCAGGAAAGTTCAAGAAAATCGACATCCAGACTATAACTAGGCCATGCTCACTAAGACAACTAACGGTCCGGAAATAAGCCATGAGAAATACAATGTCAATCATATCAGCAGGAAGAAGTCAAAAGCTAGGGTGAAGCAAATAAATCAAGAAACGATTAGTGAGAGTAATATAGCAGTTAGATAGGTACCTTTATATAAAAATCAAACATACAAACTGAAACCACACACTGGTCACAAAATCACACACTAATCACAACATACAGAGAGTACACCACATCAAAAAGGATTCTTAAATGTAAGAAAAGTGGTACTTACTCATGTGAAAACTGGTACTCAACAATAGGAGGGACCCCGGTGCCCAACCAAGCCCAGAAATTGCTTGACCTCTTTGGGTGTAGTAGGAGCAGGCATTTTCTTAATGCTTTCCAGTTTTTCTGGGACAATCAGCTACTCGATAAAACGACACAAGACAGAACATGTATATTCTCAAAATCTTACCTTGTTTAGCCTCGAAGATACATGGTTAATGTAACCCCCCATTTACATCCAATAATCTTAACACAGTTATAACAAATCAAGGATAGCTAAAAGACTTAATTAATTCATTAACTAAAAATTACTCACCCCCAGCTTGAAGATAAGGATAGGTCCTCAGCCAGACATACTCTTGTGTATCACAGGCTGAAACATCTCGGAGTATAAATGCGATGAAAATTGTTAAGATCGTCCTTAAAAATCTAAATGTGAGGAAAACACTGAAAATGCCGTTAACAAAATTTTACTCCTCTTTGCAGCAAAATGGACCTGATCCGAGTTTTCCTCAGGATCTTAATCATTGGAATTGCTTATGGGATGATGAACGCTCAAGAGACAAGTGTTGATGGTAAAACCCACCAAAAACTATGGGTACAAATAGAGCTCTCAGTGGAAAGATCATCTCCCAAGGTTCCATTTGACCCTAACTCTCACTTGCAGTCCCACCATGAGGAATCAAAACCTCCCTTGGGATCGGCAACCACAAAGTTCTTGAAAGATCAAGCAGTACCTTCCGTTCTGTTCAATGAAATTCAGTCTCTAGTTCTGACAAAGTCATCCTTTCAAATCATTTCTTATCTTAGCTTCAAGCCTCATCTAACGACATTTGTGCACATTCAAGATTTGCTTTACAAAACCTTAAATAAAACTAAATCATTCTTAACACCGAAAAGTTTCCCCCCATATTACAGTCAAATGACGGGAGGAGCGCAAAGGGCTCAAGATTTGAAAAATGCTAGTATTCAAATCCAACTGACTGAGTTAGTGTGAGAAATTAATTTAGTCATCCGAAACTTTAATTTGATTAAAGACAGATTTTCGCAAATAACAAGACACCAGCCGGACCAATGGATCCTCCACAAGAATTCGGAGAATGCATTTGATCGGACACACACTAACAAGCCCTCTAGGTCCCCTAGATCAAAACAATCAGTTGCGAGCAGTATATTCAAATTCCTGTTCGGAGGGGATGACAATTCTGAAATGATTAACATGCTGTAGAAAAATGTTGCTACTTTAATGGCAAATGAGAAGCTGCAGGAATCTCAGCTGAAAGAAATAATTAAATCTCAGAAATTAAACGTAGCAGAGATAAAACTCAACCGAAATCTCATTTGCCAAATGACTCAGGAATTAGCACAGTTCAACGTCACCCTTACAGAAATTACATTCTATACTGATGTATTGTTTTCTCTAGCACACTTTCAGATCTCAGTGAGTCAACTAAGACACTGAGTTAACATCATCCGAGAGGCACTAATTGGACTGCAAATCAATCTTGATATCTTATACCATCATTTCTCAGCTCTAATAAATAGTAAACTAACACCGGAAATGATTCCCCCCACCCAATTAAAGAACATACTAAATGAAGTTAAAGAGGACATAAGAAGTCATCCAAGACTAGTTCTACCAGAGGACCCCACGGACATCTCCATTTACAAATACTATAAAATGATCAAGTTCCAGTTGACAATGGAACAGGAATTAGTGTTAGGTGTCATACAGATTCCCTTAGTGGATGTAAATACAGAGTTTAGGCTTTACAAAATCTACAATCTCCCTATTCCTTTGCCAGAAGCAAAGCTACAGGTACAATATGACTTGTCAGCTCAATACCTTGCTATCACAAAAGGAGATCAATATGTTACCTTTCCCTCAGAACATGAAATAATGGGATGTACACTCACCGCAGGGGCCCTGTGTGAATTAAACACCGCCCTCCTTCCAACTCTTAACCTAAACTCATGTGGGTTTACCCTATATAAGAAAGACCGAAATCAAGTTATTGAATACTGCAGGGTGAGAACCTCCCCTCTCCTCAGGGATCATGCAATTTCGTTAGAACCAAATTACTGGGTTGTTATTACTCAGACCCCCCAAGTACTACATATTATTTGTCTACAAACCACCACCTACCTCCAGGTAAAATACCCAATAGATATTGTTCATCTACAAGACGGTTGTGAAGCTACCTCTTCTACTTTTCTCCTACCAGGTCATTCACGTCTGGTAAAGGAAGATAATTCCATTCTAAGCAATCATGCAACTAGCTTGACACTTCAATATACTCAAATACATGATTTTGACCTCATTAGGCATATTATACCAGAGAAATTATCCCCGGAGCAACTTAAAGTAATAGGTGATAGTATTCCTGAACCACAAATAAGTTCTATCAAAACATTACAAGGTCAGCTCCAGGAAATTAATACTAATTACCCTTACATAATGCCTTTCTACCTAAAAATAATTATCACTGTGGTAAGCACAATTCTTTTGGTGTTGGGAGCCATCATATGTTTTTGGCTTTATAAACGTGGATATCTAATGAAAAGACCGGCAATCTTCTCTAAACCACGTAAACCTGTACCAAAAATTCAAGGCCATTTCAGGAAGGTACTCTTCAGCATGGAGACAGCCTCCCTGACCCAGGTCATCAGTGGTTATCCAGGAACTGGAAATGCAACCGATGATGACCCCTGCAATCACACGAATGTCAAATGTCTCCGGTGCAGTACCCACTCCAGCTCTGGAAGCTTATTGCAGAGGAACGCATCCCAGCCACCCCTGAAACAGTGGCAAGAGCCTTGGAAGCCAGTGCAGGCCTGGATTTCAAGAAATTTTACAACAAAAGGAGAGCCAGGCAAAATGTACCCATCTGATCCCGGCTACAAATACATGTACAAAAGATGATTGTGTCACAATCCATTATGTACTCTGCTCCCATCACTTTGATGACATAGTATTGATACATCCTCTGAATATCGATATCTGTAAGTTAACCAGTAACTATGAAACACCACAAACAAATACTATTCGCAATCAATACTTCAAAACAATGAGACAGCACCGAAAAGGAGTTGACTGAAAAAGAACCATGAATGCTTAGAGCTTAAATTATCACTCAGTAAATTTTGTTGAAACAATTTTCATAAAAGTCATGATAACATGCTGTCTCCAAGGTCCCAAAGACTGATTATCATGATCTACATATGTTAATCTATCTCCACATCAAACACTTACCTTCTCTTTTTCTGCCCAACGCTTGGCGCATCGTCTTTTGATTGAGGACTTGAAGCCACCCATGTTGAACATACGAAATCAAGAAGACGATAAAGATACCACTAGATGTCGCCAGTACCTAACATCGCAAATAGACAACCCACGGTTTCTGTGGGCAAAAATAACGTTTATAATGTGTAGAAAAATGTTTTCTTTTAGTCTTGAAACCATAATGATGATAATTAGCTTAATTTAGCAGGGTAAAAGGTAGCATATGCAATATTGTAAATATTACAAACCGCTAGGTGTCACCATGTGGCCTCTCCCGCCTGAATTAAAACCATCTTCCCAAATGGATGCACAAACTGCACTCTCAAACAAAGCATGTGAAAGGGCAGCGGTCGCTCTGGCATATAGAGTTCTTGACGAAAGTGATAAACATAGCCCAGCACCAGAGGAATTAAAAAGAGACATATTGTCCAAGAATGTAGGTAACATTCTGAGTTTTATACAAGGATGAGAAAAAGGTTTCCCACGACACAGAACCTTTGTACCTACTGAAGAAGCCATCATTGTACAAGTAAAGCACGGACTTAACTTAACCACGTATAAGGGACAAAGTGTTCAAGCTTGGGAGGTTGATGACATCAAGATCAAAACTTATCAAGACCAAGCCTACCCCAAGCCTTATCTCTCTATACATCAGGACTTAATGACAGCAGAGAGCAATCGTAAAAGTTGACCCTCGTAAACCATATCCGTCAAAGCCCACCCTCCAGCAAGCAAAAGGTAAATTTACCCAGTAAGAACGTACCAAATAAGCCATTCTTTGTAGCCTTAAGAGAGTTCTGTTTGTTTGTTCATTTTTAGTAATTAGGTACCACTATAATAAGTGAAACTGAATGCGCAAAAATCGCGCAAATGAAACACGTCAGTGCTGCCCTCTCACATCTCCACCGGCGAGATGGTAAAACCAGCATCTAAATTACGGCATTTAAAAGGACACTCCAAAGATTCAACCATAACCTGCTAGGAAATTATACTGGACTGTCTAAATACAACGTTTGTAATGATAGTTTCAAACCCACAACCAACAGAGACTCTAAAACCCAACAAAAATATCATATGAACCCATGCACTAGAGGGCGTGCACAAAGCCAGTTTCTGGGAAAATTCTCCCGCCTAAAATCGAAGAGTCAAATGATTACAAATTTGTAATAGTAATATTCCAAAGAAAGGGAGGAATGTCGTAGAATGACAAGGCATCACCCCCCTGTCCTAGGGAAAAAGTACGCACCTCGAAAAGGCCACCTGGCTGGTCAACAGTAGAACTTAGTGATCCAATCAGAGGAAGATCAATAAATTAAGACTAACCAATAGTTGAACTAGTGTTAAAGCCCAGTGTAGCACGTATGTTAACCAATAGGTGATCAGCATTATTTTTACTATAAATATAGGTAG
>JBCAUG010020377.1:0-10715 GCA_038406175.1 Haplosyllis leylae
ACATTTGACATCTTTTTGACAATTTGACATCTTTTTTAACTTAAACCACCTCAGCCCGTCACAGGGCTATTTTTGAGATTCCTAACTCAGTGTGGATTGTGTGTGAAGTAGCTTTATTTATATTTACAGGACCACCAATCTTGGTAACTCAATGCAAACACATGAACAAGGGACTTGGAGAATTTCATGATTATCCAAGATACTCAAATTGTTGATTAACTTTTCATGCAATCCTTGAGCTTTGACAGTTAATAACTAGCAACTCCATGCAACTACTTTATTATATGAGAGCCAAAGGCACTCACACTAGAATAGAAGAATCACCATTGCAACTGGTGAAGCTAACTTTGTAACAATAGTGCACACAATTCTACTAAAGTATAACACATATATAAATAATGTGTATATCAAATAATTGTGGGTCTCTTCTCACCCTTGATAACACACAAAACAGTTAAAACTGGGGATAAACTCTCAGCATCCCAACAAGTGTGCAGGAAGCTATATCCCTATAAATTTAGTTATGGCACAAGTAGCAAATCACTGACATACAATTTTTATTGCGAGAATTAGTTTGATAAGGTCACCACTGAAAGCTGCACCATTAAAAAACTGAAATCCCCACAAACTTACATGGTAAAGCCAGAGTTAGAAATTACCAATTTCTCTGTTTAAGTCTAAATTGGTGCTGTTCCTTCAGGGTGCATAAAGTAGATTCTATGTTGTTTTTAATGACACCAACATTTTAAATGATATTTATGACATTGACTCTGAGGTTTTGCAAGATTTTGTCATAAATAGAGCCTTAAATGTTGTTCCTTTTGTTTTGGAAAACAAAAACAACATAAAAAATGAACATCTTACCATAAATCAGATGGATCACTTAATCTGACCAGTACAGTTATAGTCTTGCTCCTTCAACAATTGGGGGGTGCAACTTATAAAAGAAGACAACAGACTGTTCCCTTAGAATGAAGCCAAGCTGACTTCTTTCATAAGGGTTATTATTTCATTCATTTTCTTATACATCTTATAATCTATAGAAAGAAACGGATCTGAGTGTGGAAGGTTGCGTTTGAATGTTTTTTGGTATTGTTCTTCTCGCAGATTTTGATCTACTGGCTGAACCAATATGTAATTAAATATTATGCGTTCTTCTGAAGGTGCTATACGTTTTGTAAAACACTGGCTGGATGGATTGGCTGCTGAATCCATGTTAAGATTGTCTGTACAATTTTGAACATGGCTTAATTCAAATGGAATGAATGACTTTCTGTCTGACACAAACCGGTGACTTCATTCCCAAAAGTTTTTTTTTTAAAATTTTGGAGGACACGATCTCTGTCCTAGGTTTTAAAGGCAGGGTTGGCCACTCAATTGTGTGTTTTCTTACCTGTGCACTATGGATTCCTCACATTCACCTCTGGTGCAACACCTGCTGACCTCTTGGCAACAAGTATGGTAGCTGGTTATGTTCCCTACATGTATTTAGCAGAGGTAGGATGCTGGGGTTTTAACGGGAGACCTCCCACACAGCAAGCAGACGCGCTATCCACTCCACCATCGCTATCGGCTTCATGCCCAAAAGTTGAAAACAGTTCTATGTGTAATATTACTTCTACCTGGAATTTGCAATTTTCATTAATTACATCTTGGATCCAAATTTTATGTCGATAAAGTATCAAACAGCTTGAAAACGCTACAGTATTTGCATTGAAAGTCTAAAATAAATGCTTGTTTCAGTGTCAAATTTATGAAATATTGCTTCTAAATATTTCACCACAAATGGTGAAATAAAGTTGGTGCTTTAAGTCCTGACACAAGCTGTCGACTCCATTAAATGTTCGGTTTCACTGTATTTACATGTTTACTTGATCATCTGCATATCTGACATTTAGACGTATTGTTTCACCTATTTGTCACTGAAAGATGCCAACATTCAGAACAAATTTTACACATTTCAACTATTTTCAACCAATGGGCATGAAGAATCAGTATGTACATGCCAAAAGATTCGTTTCATTTGAATGCAACCCGTGTTGTAGGGCCTGTGTGGTGGAGCCCCTCCCACTACTTACGTAGAGGCTTGTGTAATTTCAATTGACTCACAGTCTGCATTTTCAGGGTGACGTCCAAACAAAAATTAGGCAGCTAATCCTTATTTTAACCACAACTTTCCTGACTTGATAGGATGCGAATTTTCACCAAGTTTTCATCATGTACAGCGAGTTTTACCAGTGGTGATATCTATTTGATCACAATGATTTGTTTGGAAGATAACTATTTTGACTGAAAAAGTAGTTAACACAAATTGTACAATACTGCTATCTGCATTTGATGTGCACCTAATTTACTGTCAATGCGGTAAAATCAAGTTGTGTCAAAATATCATGGGCGCCTCTTCAGTTTTACTGTTCATGAGAGATGGCAATCAAATTCATCTTTATTTTGATCGATATATTTTCTGTCAATTTCTATGCTAAACATTTATTATAAATCAATAATTCGATAATCATTATTAAAAGTATGAGTTGCTGTGGGGAAGAAAATATTGATTTCAAAGGAAGCTGAATTGCTGCAACGCAGCTTACTGCAGTGAATGGCAGGCCAGCAGTAGAACTTCAGCATCTTCACTCGGAAAGCAACAAGATCCTGATTAAGTTTGACTCAATTTGCAACTGTTTTATTGCTTTTTCCATTTTACGGATGATATAAGTGTACAACGTAGGTACTGCCTAGATGCATATTGGTGCATAAATTCGATTGCAAAATTGAACGGGCGGTTTTTCTGCAATTTTGAAAGCGAAGCTCGGATCACCATAGCACCAGAATTGATTGAATCAACCTGTGAAGACGCTTTAACGTTACAATGTAAGTATGCGGCAAATAAATCAAATTGAATATCGTAATTTATAATAAAAGTGATTGAAATCTAAAGTTAAACACAATTTTCTAATAGATTTTCAAATAAATAGAGCTTAGCTCCTGTAAATATAAATATAAACTAATGGTGCATGAAAGTCAGAAGTTATTGCAACCGTTCTACCTGGAGGTTGTTTTGTCTTTGGCCTATGCCCAGAGTTGCTATTTGTCGACTACTTGTGAGAAGTTTCATCATGATTACATTAGTTCCTCCTTGAGGTTTAATAAAAGCTTTGTTATTAATCAATGGTGAACAGGTCAAGAATAGCATGTTATGAGGTTTGTTATCTCAAAGCATACATAAACCTTAGATAAAACAAAATCTAAAAGGGAATTATTAACTAAAGTTTCAGCATAAAGACAATGAGAATAACAAAGTCGGTACGTTTGTAATTTATTTCTAAGTACAATAATGACAAATATTTGCGGGCAGATGATAGTTTTAACTCGCAAATACATTTTTTTGTGTACTCACATGAAAACTCACAATACTTTTCCCAATAATGTCTTATGAAGTTTTGTCCTTTCTTTTTTCCATCAATTGCGTCTTCGCAATTAACAAGTAGGCTTTCTTGTAGTTTTTGTGAACAGATCTTTAAGTAACTGATCGGCCACTAACATCAAATAAAAAAACATTGCAAGACAAATTTTTCTGCATCCAAATGTCATAGTTATTTGTCCAACTAGACAAGAAGAGGAAACCCTTTATATAAGTTCCGGACAAAGTTTTTTGAACGTAAATAAGATCAACCTTCTTTCATTATTACATAATAGATAAGTGATATAAGTCTGAATCAACACTTCACGATTACTTTCACCTTTGCTAAAACACGGACTTCTATTCCAAGCGACGGATCCGAACCTGGATTGTGATCAGTGAGATGAACCTTTAGTCAGTAAGTAAGTAATAATTTTCAATTTCGAAATAGATCCATACTTTTTAAAACGTAAAACAGTTTTCATTAACCATTGAAAGCTTTTCGACAGAAGCAGTGGATATAACCCTTGTTTTGGCCACTTTTGCCAAAATTATATCAAACTGAAAGAAATTTCAATCTCTCTGTTGGGATGGCTATAATGACATGGATAAAGTGGAAGAGTTTCTTATTATTTTCCTTTTTCATTGACCTTATTTTTAGATCGGTACAAGAAAATGTTCGAGCTAAAATTTCCCTCTTTCATTTTTACAAGCGCATTAAGTTGATTTATAGGCTCTACCATCTTTGTGTTTTCAATTGGGCCAGCATATATTTGCAAATCAATTTCCATTATTTATTAAAATATTTGAGTACACGTGAAAAATAATCAGTGAATGAACATTCACACATAATCAAAATTAAATCAATTTTAGAAATTATTTTGAAAAAGAATACTGACTAGACCATGCGACAGTACTGTTGAATGTAATAGAAAAAACCCAAATTAATGATTTTAGTACTTTAAATTCAGATGATAAGTATTTTCTTGGGTGGTTAAGTATCTGAAGTCAACTTTGCCTTAGTTAACCTGGAAAAACTTACCATTTTGGGGTGGTAATTTTTAGAAACCAACTTTATACGCGTATGACTGCTCGCAGTGGCAGATCCAGGATTTCCCCGCGGTGGCATCTGCCCTAAGGGGGGGGCGCCAACCTACTATTTGACCAATTCTTTTGAAAAAGAACTGTATTAGAAGAAATTTTGCCCGGGGTGCGTCCCATGCGCCTTTCCTAGATCCACCAATGGCTGTACTTTATGAAAAACACGATATTTATTTTCTAGACCATATCAAACCAGTAATTGATTAATTTTGTTTGCATATTAATATTTATCTATGAATCAACTTTAACATGGCTTTAAAGTTGAATAAAAAATAAAAATTAAGTGATTAGTTTGGTATCAATTGATATATTACTCTGTCAGTTGTTATTACGTAAATCAAGTTTTACTTCATCTCATACCATAATGTACCTGATATGAATGTTGACAATATCCACATTTCGTGAAGAACTCAAGTTGATAGTTGTTGTCCACATTGTACATTGCATTTGATGCTTCTAGAAATTGGTTTATATTTCATATATTTCATTCTTTGTTTTGAGTTACACATTATGATATTTTCATCGTAAAGAATCGGGGAAAATGTTGCCTAGCTCCAGTACGGAAAAGATACAGAGGACGGAAGGCAGAAGGGATGACCAGGAGGAGAAAGAGGATGAAAGTGGCAGTAAGCTGGTAAAAACGCCCGATGATCATAATCAGACAGTAGTCATTGCGGAGGATGTAAAACTGTTGAGATTGCGGATGAAAATCTTCCAAACAATGGTTATTTATGCTGTATATTTTACTGCTGTAAGTTTTTGTATGGAAAATTATAGATTTTAAGTGTTGTGATTTTATTCTGTCCGACATTTTTGCTCTTCTTTTTAGGATAGTTTGAATTATAGAATCTTTTCACTTTTGTATTGCGCCCAGCTACGACTAGCTTAGCTACGACTGAAATATTCTCCAGACGCATCGACACGGGTTCGCGCAAAAGAGTGAAGAATGTACATTCACATACATGTGTGCACCGTACAGTTCCATAAGTAAATTCATCCTAGGTTGGATGGGACTCTCCGCCAGGGGTTAAACAGATTCATAAGTATTCAGGTACCTTAACGTGGCCTGTGACAATCCTTGAATATGAAGTTTCTTCGAATAATGTAAATTGTGATAACAACATTATTAATCTTTGATGTTCCATCCACAATGGCGGTATTCCAAGTTTATGAAATTTTTTAAATGTTTGTTTATTCGGACCTGCTGCATGTCAACATGTCTCATAAAAAGACGTTTTAACAGTGTGCGATAAAAGACACGCGTACGAATCCTGATTTACCTGGACAGTGAACCTCTTGATTAGTATGAAATCATGCATGCGAAGGGAAAAAGTCTGTGGTCCCTTCACTGTTACCAAGTTCCTAAATCAATCACGTTTTCTCAGTCAGAAGTAAAACTGGCAAATCAACCAATTGTTTTCTTTTCAGGGCGTGAATTACTCCTTACTCTGTCAGTTACCTGTGTACTTTGAGGACTACACGGACAGTAGCACAAAACAGGTTTCAGCCATTTTCACCTGGAGAGGTATCGGTTATGCCGTGGGCAACATCCTCAGCGGATTCCTGTTTGATCACATGAACCCGTTTACTGTCATGTCGTTCGCATGTTTAGGAAGTGCTACATTTCATTTCATAATCCCACTTTACGATAATATTCTGATCACATATACACTGTCAGGAATTCATGCCATCTTCTTGGGACATTTTCCTGTGGGTAAGTTTTCTACATTTGTTATCCATTACCAGCGAATCAAGTCCGTGGACACTATAAAATCTATTCCCAGTGGCAACAATTTGAAGCGAACGAAGTTGTCAAATTAGTTAACTGAAAGGAAGTTGCTGCAGTGCAGGTCTCAAATGGTCCTGCCTCCATGCACACAGCACTACATACAATGTGATAACCAAGATTCATCCAACAGGGCATAGGGGGATTCCCTTGTTTCATCCAGGGGTGTGGGTAGGGGTACCCTGTTTCATCAAACAGGGGGTGGAGGTACACTGTTTTGTCAAACAGGGGTGTAGGGGTACCCCTGTTTTATCCTGGGGGGTATCACTGTTTCATCCAAGGGGTTGGGGTACCCTGTGTCATCAAATAGGGGGAGACAGTACCCTTGTTTCATCCAATGGGGTGGTAGTGTAGCCTGAGTCCATGGCATCATAAATGAATCTCTTCATCAAGACAAAAAGTCTACATGTGTGTACAAGGTGCATGACATTGTCTGTTTTGGAAACCAGTCTGCCAATACAGGGAAGTCATGACACCCTTAGCTTCAAGCATTTCAGCCAAAAACTGCACAAGCAGTTACACACCCCCAAAAAATGATTGAGGTCCCTGGAGATCCAAATATGATGCCCCTACCTTGGGATGTGAGTCCTTGGGAGCAACTTCACTGCAAGCCATTCTGTCATCTCAGGCAACTTCACCTTTTGGCCACTCTGCCATGAGAGACAACTTCACCCTTGGTCACTCTGCCCACAGGAGCTACACTCCATCTCAGTGGAACCTCCATGTAACCTGAGTCCACGGCATCATAAATGAATCTCTTCATCAAGACAACAAGTCTACACATGTGTGCAAGGTGCATGACATTGTCTGTTTTGGAGACCAGTCTGCCAATACAGAGAAGTCATGACACCCTTAGCTTCCAGCATTTCAGCCAAAAACTGGTGTCTTGGAGAGTAACTGCACAAGCGGTTACGGTAGGGGGTACCCATGTTTGGTTCCCAGTATGGGTAGCAACTCAGAATTCAAAGAAGTTTGAAGGCACCACTAAGATCCTGCCGTCTGACAGGACCAGTGAATAGTTACCACCAGTAGTAAAGACAGATTCCCACGGCATCTGGAATGGTGGACCAATGCATCATTACATTATTTATTTGTCTATCAGTTTGTGGCTGCTTAGACAATTAAATTTCTATTGCAATTTCTATTTCAGGTTCTACTTTTATCCTTATAAAACTGTGGAAAGCTAAGAGTGGTCCTGTTATCGTGGGATGTATGTTAACATACACTGTTTCTGGAATCATATCAGCATGGATTATAAAGTCAATAGCAGAATCAATTCAGCATAGATATTCAGAAATAATTCAACTGAAGAATGATCAGAGCATGTCTGAAAGTCAGCCTGTCCTTTTTCACAATTCTCTGAATAGCACTTATACTGATTTTCCTGACACTTCAAAGGACATAGCTTTTAAAGTTATTGTGTATTCTTTTATTTTGAATGGCTTCATGCAGATCTTCGTTGGCCTTGCTTGCCTGGTGTTCCCAATCTACAAATGTTACAAAAACATTGCAGCAAATTTGACCAAACAACAGATTATTCACCAAACGTGCAAAAAAATTCAGTCCAAATCTAACGAGGAAAGCAAATCGAAACTAAACGTAATTAGTAAAGTTTGCGTTCTGCTGTTCACTTCTCTAACAACTTTCCAATTGATGCTTGAAGTCGGGTACGCAGGCCTACTCATCACCTTCCTTGTTGATCACTTGAAATGGACTAAGTCTGAAGCAATGGTAATGTCATCAGTCTTGTTTCTAAGCAACACTGTAGGCAAAGTGTTTGCAATTCCTTTGACAAAATTCATATCACCAGCTAAACTCTTGGGAGCAACATGTGTTGTTAACACAATTATGGTCTTCATGCTATCAATATTAGTAGACATTGACATTAGCATTATCTGGATTTGTACCATTTTGTCAGGTTCTATGTCAGCAATACAACTACCAACCATTTTGACCTGGGCCAGTACAGTTGTAACAATCTCTGGTAAAGTTGCTTCGGTAGTGGCTGGATTGCCTTATGCTATTGTGATGATGATTGGTGTCTTGTCAGTCGGGTTCCTGATGGATGAGTTCGGACCAATGTCATACACTTACTCTATGGCTGTTACTGTTCTCGTAACTAATGTTTTATTTGTTGTGACTTGGTACAGTGCGAAAGTATTGAAAAGACATACGGAAGGGAAAGCCGCATTAGAAATGAGTTAATTTAATCACATTTGGATAACATGTCCATTACTAGCTTTTTTAGGGTGTCCTAAGCACATATAGGTCTTGAGGAGAGTCATGCAGTTATGTTAAAATTTTACTGAAGAGCTCCACATGAGACCATATGGTGATGCTAAAAATGTCGTGCCTGCATGGAACAAAGTATTTTCATTTGGTCCAACCTAACATTTGTATGAAAGGGAAATTAAAATTCACCGTGACCCTATGTATGTACAAGTAATATTAAAGCTAGTAATGAATTACATGAAACTTTGGCTTCCAATTCAATTTTTCAGAATTTGGTGTGCATACAAATGCAGATAGCAGCATTGTGCAATTTGTGATAACTACATTTCACTCAAAATAGTTATCTTCCCAACAAATCATTGTGATCAAATACAGATACTTGTAAAAGTCGCAAAATCAAAATTTAAAATTGTAAACCAAAGCTTCATATGGTGTCAAAGCAATTTCTTATCTTGGATTTAAAACTTGAAAGTTATGAAGCACGTAAAAGATATTTTTTGGAGATCTACAGCGTAGAAATGTGGTTTCTAAAAAATAAAGCCATCGCAGTTTAAAGATTTATTAAGATGATACACTTCGGTCGAGTGACAAAATCAGGTTTTATCCCGAATTGTTTTATCCCGAATCTCCATGTTTGTAAATCAAGGTATTACATTCACCCCGGGTTCTCCTTCAAACAAACTGCTGAGCTTTGTTGCACCCTTTGAACATTCAAATGCAGATGGGATCTTCTACAAAACAAATGTACATGTAATTACACAATATTATTTTCTAATTAAATGTATTAGCTATTTATTTGTGCTTCAAAATATCATTTCTACAAGACCACAGTTACACAAGCTAGTCAGAATCAGTCAGTCAGCTTTAAAACAGTCCAAATTCCTTAACGTCCTCACACTGTTGTTGACTTTAGGTGTCATCCACATTGAAATTATCTATGTTTTGGCTCATCAAACAATACAGAGGAGTCCTTGGAGGGAAGGTGCTCCAAACACCATTTGTCACTCCAGATCGGATTCCATGTTAAACACGTATTTTCAATCATTGCTAAAATCACAGTACAATACATATTGAGTAATATTCAATTGTAACAATTATAAATGTAGACATTAGTGGCATTATATACACTTGAAAAGCATGGATTTACTTACAGAGGAGAGACCTATTACCCTGGTGTCTATCATGCAAAAATAATCTGACTGCCGTACATTTCGAAAGATGTAATCCATTTGGTTCAAGGTATCGAAGTGAATTGATTATAACAAAAACAAAAGCATGAAATTTAATATGTCAATACACTAAACTAAGTTGTGTAATTACTGAAATTTTATTCAGAAAATACTTCCCCGTTTTAGGAAGTCAGAAAATTCTGACCAAAGTTTTATAATGGTTGTCTATGAGAAAATTAAAAAAAAATTTTTTTAAGTGTGTGGAAGAAACCATTACTTGCACCAAATTTGATGGTACATAATAATTTCTGATGGTAAGGAGATCTGACCTACATGAAGATATTTCAATAATTATGTTTATTTAAAATTTTGATATTACCAACTTTTTCCCAGACTATTAAAATTGAAATATCTCCACATAGGCCAGATCTCCTTATTATCAGAAATTATTATGTACCATCAAATAGTTGGTGTAAGTAATGGTTTCTTCTAGACACTTGAAAAACTAAGCAGAAAACTAAAAAAAAATTCTCAGACAACCATATAAAACTTTGGTCGGAATTTTTGGAACTCGCCGAAATAACACATATTTTCTGGACTTTACCCAGGGTGATAAGAAATGATAACTATAACTTCCTTCATCTTCAGTGTGTATGAGCATTTGCAGAAACAATTTACAAAGTCCAATTCAAATGACATCATTTAGAATCTTGTTTGTGGTGTTCTGTGGGGTTTTGGTTGGGCGGTGACAGACCCATTCTGCCAGTCAAACTGCCCGTCTCCATTAGCACAATGTTAAACATTGATGGGGACTGTGACGGTGTCGGAACCTGTAAACAGACCTTTAGATCCGCCAAATGCAGAATGTCATCATGATGTCATTGTCATAGCAATCGGCCAGCCTGTTCGTATTCACTGAATATTCCACTTGAAAGAAATATTTGAATATTCAACAAGAAAGTCCTCCTGCGTGAACGCAAGAGGCATACCGCCCGCTGCATAGCCGACCTATCCCCGGGGATTCATG
>JBCAUG010020388.1:0-10715 GCA_038406175.1 Haplosyllis leylae
TGATGCATCAATTATGACGTTTATAGATAGTAACGGATCTGGAACATGTTTAATCTCCCGCCAAATGGCGCTAAATGCAGACGGTTGGCTAATTCAAGTTAGAGGATTTTCTAACTCGAGTTATGGGCTTAGAATCTGATTTGGAGGTAGTAACCCGAGTTAAATATTATGTTAACTCGAGCAGGGAGAGAACAGATCTAAAACAAAAAAGGCACACCCCTATTTCCATCCCGTTACACACACATCCTATGTTATTATACACAAACATCACTAGAGGATTTACGTGACCACATCAATCAATTTGCAGAGTCCAACCTGATGTGGATAAAAACTGTCGGTGCAGACTGTTTGGATGCATTGGGACTTGATGCCAAAACATATGTCAAAGGTATAGTGCAAGGAATGATTCCATTTGATGCCATAGCAGTAACATGTGCAGCTTTTAACATCCACTGTGTAATAATGCTTGCTGACAGCTACTGGACCACACAAGCAAAAAATGAATACTGTAATTGCCGCATAAAAATAGCATACTGCGGGGATGGCACATACAAAGAACTCAATAGTTAGACGTCTGAAGAGACTGATAATTTTGAGGATGATCTACATGGTACCAGCATCTTGACAGAAGATGAAAAAATCAAGGTGAAACTGAAAATGACTCTGACAGTTCTTCGGATAGGGGTTTCCCTTTGAGAAAGAGAAGGATCATTTTAAGTTTCTTAAAATGAGTTTTACTTGAAGAAACTGATGACGACTACATGAGACTCGGGGTTTTTGCCATGATGCTTGCATCATGGTTGTCAGGGTGACACGTGCAAATCACATATTATGTCACAGCAACCGTTACTCTGGTTTTTGAATTTCATCAAGCAACAAACAAACAATTTGCTAAATATTATTCTACAAGAATATTCGGTGAAATACATAGAGATTTCCACCAAAAAATTGCTCAATATGGGCAAGACTTCAGCAGAGAATAGAATAACACAAAAATCAAAGGCTAAACGCCGTCTTTTGGATGATTTAATTGACAAAGAAAATTTGGCTTCTTCATCAAAACGGAAAAGATCTAGATCTACAAAAGTGAATGGTGGACCGATGTCCGGAATTGCGAATAATTCAAAAGGTAATAAAACACTTACTAAAATCACGCATGTTACTAAGAAAAGGGGAGTCAAGAAATTTAAAGGTGGTAATAATAATGCTGTACCTGAGGACAAAGGATTGGATCAAAATGATCATGATCAGTCGAGAGTAAATAGACTTACAAATGGGTCAACAAAGTTAAAAGTGGTACCTATTATCCAAACAAGGGGTATGAAAGCCAAAATGTTGGATAAATTAAGCAATGAGGAGATAAGAGATCTGGTCGAAATCGATAACCTAACACACAAAGAATTTGTAGATGGTGATTCTGATGATGTGGAAGTCTGCCATGATGGTGTTGAATTGTCAGTGCATGGATCTGATCTGGATGATTTTCCTGATAACGCTGAAGAAGATCTGTCAGATGGCGAAATTTTGGACAACGAGGAAGATGCATTATCTGACAATAACAGTCTGGAGCCAGTGTGTGTTCCATCGAAGGTGGTTGTGCCTGAAACATCAAAATGTGGAAAAGCAATTGTAGAGAAAGAAAGGCATTTCAACAAATTTAGCCATTTGAAAGATGATCCGGATTTTCGTTCCTTCTTGGATGAATTAATCGACAGTAGAGTAGAAGCAACAAAGCAGGAATGACAAACCTTGGAGAAAGGAAAATACAAGACTAAAGGTACCGCTTGTCTTGAACATGATCATGATCATCATGACCAAGATCAAATTCAGCCACCTGTGAGACATGTAGACTGTGATCATCATAAGGTAAACCCGGTAATAACTGGTAATGATAGTCACCCTATTCAAAGAATGCCGTTGGTTAAATTGCCATCGGATACAACTCTATATACCCCTGGTCTAAAAAAGGCTAGCACAACAAATGACGAAACTTCTTTAATCGAAAAAATTTCGAATTTTGTAGATAACATATGGCTGGATGGTAACAGAAGATCAAACCACAACCACTCAATCAAGCAATGTACACCTATTGAGCAAGATACTAGGAGAGTGGAAAGTCGCAGTGGTAGTGTCGCAAGGTCATCTGGTTTCAAAGGGCAAAGTTCTACTAGACAAGAGCAGTCAGATGATCCAGACACCATCACAGACAAGCTTCTAGTCCAGGCTGAGAAGTTCAAAGCAAAGATAGAAGCGCCCAAAGGTAATTATTCTGAGATGTTAATGCCTTATGATTATGACAAACTGCGTTCAAAGTTTGTTAAGCCTGAAGGACTGGGACCCATAGATAGCGAAATTCTTTTCCTCAGGAATTTTGATCAAGATGATGAATTCTTTCATGTAACCAGTCAAATTGATCCACCCCTTAGAGTAAAAATTGAAAGAGGTGAATTCATTGAACTGGAAAGATTATTACCCCGGGATAGACTGTCTGGGGGAAAAAATGATGACCTTAACAGACATCTATTCAATCTGATCACACAAGGTACTAATAGTTATTTAGAACCACCGATGGCAAAAGCCGGGAAGATCAACAGTATTAGAAAGTGGGACCAGGCATTTAGGGTCTTCACAGCTATCTACACACAAGCCAACCCAGAACATGCATCTGAGATATGGCAATATGTATATGTCATTCACATTGCTGCGGCAGCCAACCCTTGGGACAACATCTATTTCTATGACATCAATTTTCGTCAACTTTTGGCAAGCAAGCCGTGGAGAAGTTGGGGAAAGACTTATACCCAAGGGTGGAATATGGCTTTCAACAATACTAATGCTACTTACTTCCACACCGGACAATCCTCTAGCTACAATTCTGGGAGTAACAATAGGAACAGTAACAACCCTGGCAACTCTAAGAGCTGGAAAGATGACTGTTGCTGGAGGTTTAATAAGAACAAGTGTAAGAGGACTGGTTCTGAATGCCTTTATGATCACAGATGCACATATTGTGCTGGGTGGAACCATGGGTATCATAATTGTAGGAAAAGACAGGGGAAACAACAGCCTAAACAAAATAACAGTGGCAGACAACATAACTCACCAAAGAAAGTGGGTGGTCACAACTCACCTAAGTAACTATGGTAACTATTGTACTAACCTAATTTGTTATTGTTATTTTTAGCTCAACCAGAAGTCCTCTATTTTGAAAATTTTGATCTAGACAACATAAAAACACCAGTCAATGTGGATATATTTGAGGAGCTACTTAAAAAATCTAAGTATGATGAAAAGGAGATCAAATTTTTATCTCAAGGATTCAGACATGGGTTTGAGATCGGATATTGTGGTTCAGAAAATGTCAGGATCACTTCACCCAACCTTAAATTCAGAGAGGTGGGAGATTCAATCACCCTCTGGAATAAGGTTATGAAAGAGGTGAAGGAAAAAAGATATGCAGGCCCTTTCTTAACCATCCCCTTTGATAATTACATCCAATCACCAATAGGATTGGTCCCAAAGGATGGGGGGAAGGATACAAGGTTAATTTTCCACCTGTCATATCCTAGGGGAAAAATAGTACTTCAGTCAATGCCAACACACCTCCAGAAATTTGTAAGGTACAATACCCCGATTTCAACAATGCCATACAGTTGTGTATAGCTGAGGGCAAAGGCTGTCATGTTGCGAAGTCAGACATGAAATCAGCTTTTAGGAACTTAGGTATGAGGAAAAAGGACTGGAAATATCTAGTAATGAAAGCGGTATCCCCCTTGGATGGAAAAACATACTATTTTGTTGACAAATGCCTCCCATTTGGTGCTTCAATATCCTGTGCACATTTCCAAAGATTTAGCAATGCTGTCAAACATATAGTTCAATGGAGGACTAAAAGGAACTTGGTCAACTATTTGGACGATTTCATGTTCGCCGCATTATTGAAACTAATTTGTAACAACCAAGTGGATAAGTTTTTAGAAGTTTGTGCGCTGATTAACTTCCCTGTCTCATTGGAGAAAACATTTTGGGCCACAACCAAGATGGTATTTCTGGGCTTTATGCTAGATACAATAATACAATGTGTATACATACCAGTGGACAAAACTGAGAACGCAAAACTGCTAATAGATAGTGTTCTCAACAAGGCTAGCAGAAAGATAACATTACATCAGTTGCAGAAGATATGTGGTTTCCTGAATTTTCTAGGTAGAGCCATCATACCTGGAAGAGCATTTACCAGGAGATTATATGTCTACACTGCAAATGACCAACTGAAACCTCATCACCACATTAGGGCCAATGCTGAGATGAGATCAGACTTGGAAATGTGGCTTACTTTTCTACAACATCCTTCTGCTTTCTGCAGACATTTTTTGGATTTTTCATCCATTTTACATGCAGATGAAATAGATATGTACAGTGATGCTAGCGGACGGATTGGTATGGGAGCTATGTGTGGGGCTGAATGGATGTATGCTCAATGGCCAAAAGTTTTTTGGAAGAAAACAACCCTAGCATTGAATACCTTGAATTATTTGCAGTAACTGCTGCAGTCTTGGCTTGGATACATAAATTGAGGAACAAAAGGATAATCCTTTTCTGTGACAACAAAAGTGTGGTAGACATGATCAATGTTACTAGTACTTCATGCAAAAACTGCATGGTTCTTATAAGGTGTATTGTTCTTAAAGGACTCATTGACAATGTTAGGATATTTGCCAGACATGTCCCAGGAGTTTTGAATGGATTAGCTGACAGCTTATCTAGGGATAAGATATCTTTGTTCAAGAAACAATGTGCTGAAGTTGATAGACCTATAAATTCAACATCAACACCAGTACCTGAGGCTATCTGGCCTATCAATAAGTTGTGGAAAAGCTAAAATACTTAAATATTCTTCTTTGTAGGACAAAGGAAAACTTGTAGGGTTAGTGATGTGGAATCCTCAAAGTCATCACAATCATCTAAAATATCAGTAGAATATGTGGAACAAGTATTACAAAGACTACAAAATAGACAGACTAGAGAGTCCACTAGCAATAACTACCTGAGTGTTTGGAGACACTTAAATAGATTCATTATCAACTTAGACTCAAAAGGTGCAAATCTTAGCTGGGAAGAAAAAACTGCACTATTTGGGGCATATCTTGTAGATGGTGGAGTACAATCCTCTACTTTGAAATCATATTTTAGTGCCATAAAGCACATATTGAAACAGGATGGATACCAATGGGATGATAACAAGGCACTGTTGAGTTCATTGGTCAAAGGATGCAGACTAGAGAATGACAAAGTAAAAATCAGATTACCAATACAAAAGGGGCTCCTAGAAATGTTGCTATTTGAAATTGACAGAAAATTTGGGCAAGAAGGACAAGTATATTTACAGATCATGTATAAGGCATTGTTCTGTTTAGCATACTATGGTATGTTGAGAGTTGGGGAACTCACCCTTAGTCCTCACACAGTCAAAGCATGTAATATACATGTTGGAGACAAAAAGGATAAACTAATGGTTGTCCTGTACACATCTAAAACTCATGGTGAGGAATCAGGACCACAAAAGGTGAAAATATCTGCAATGGCTTCCATGAGGCTAGATGTAAGATTTTTCTGTCCTGTCAAAGCTGTACTAACTTTTATGCAGGTCAGAGGCAAATATAAAAAGGACTGGGAACAGTTCTTTGTTTTTGCTGATAAATCACCAGTTAGGCCTTACCATTTCAGGACCACTTTGAGAACTCTCCTTGACAGACTAGGCCTGGATAGTAAACTATATAACGTTCATAGCTTTAGGAGTGGACGTACATGTGACTTAGCTAAATTTGGTTACACTGTGGAACAAATTAAAGTTATGGGTAGATGGAAATCAAATGCTGTTTATAGATACCTAAAATATTAAATTACATCCCCAGATAATCAAAATACTTGACTATAACTACGTTGTCATCAGAATGAAAATTACCAGCAAAACTCAAGATACATGCAGCGAAAATCAAGATTGCAAGATCGACAACACAGAAAGTGAAAACTGCAAAATGCGAACATGTGGCAGTGGGCGTGGCCTACTAATGATATTTCGGCATTTTGAAGGGAACCGGATATCGTGATCGTCATGTTTAGCATTGTTGGATGAATTTCGCAAATTGTGAACATGTGGTAGTGGGCGTGGCCTAGTAATGATATGTTGGCGTTTTTAAGAAAACCGGTTATCATGATGATATCATGATTAGCACGATCCATTGTTGGATGGATTACGTCGTTATGAGTGATTATTTTTCCTTTCGGCATAGACTGTATCATTTAATGCTCTCTTGTCTCATTTTAGCTCCAGTGAGGGCGTATGATAGATGCTGGTTCCTTGGGGATGCTTTCTGTCATAATTCGTTCCAGCAACATTTTCAATCAAGATCGAGCCAAGATTACAATGGGTATGTCAAAGCTCATTTCGACACCACTGGATATTTTGGATCTTTTATCAATGATAATCCCAGCATATTGAGTAGGATGGCAAATTTGTTGATCACAGCCTTGGATACACGTTTCAGTAACAAACTGTTGCCACTGCCTAAAATTATCGTGATTGTACCAGATGCTGATCTGATAAACGCAGTCACACAAAAGGGGAATTTATCAGGAGTGTCTCAATCCTTCTCCTGCATCCTGAACTTTATCATGACCGAACATGAGAGGACCATAGCAGCTTTCAAAGAATTTCTTCCTGCAAAATGCCTCAAACCATACTATCCACAAATGCTCTGGATTCAAGCCCCTCTACATGATCATTTTCACAATAACTCTCTGCGCTACAAATTCAATAGATGCCTTGAGGAGACTGTCAAAATACACAGCAACACTACTACATTGATGCTAAAGAAGGGGTGGGATGAGAAAAATCCTGCTTTGTACCTGGGAGATTCTAAAAGGTTCTCTGCAAACGGATATACCCAATATTGGGAAGCAGTAGATAAAACTGTCAGATATTTCGACTCTATCCTGTTAAAGAAAAGCATTCTCCGAAAAAGTCGGAAAAGTGAAGATGAGACCTGTCAAAAGGACAGGTTCCAATGGAAAAACCCACAGCTGAATCGGTGTGATGGCGAACAGATGCGTAGACTACCTCCTCCACTTTGAAGAAGCAATACACATGTTTATCTCGTACATTTTTATATTGCTCAGTACCGTTTATTTTGCATTCTTTATGTCATGTTTTCTTTCAGCTGTGATATTTTATAGCCTACATGTATATTTATACCAGTTTCCGCTTTGGGGTAAAATGTTGCGGTTCATATTTACACTATAAATTTACCCCGCACCAATTTTGTGGCAGGTTAAGCGTGCAAACTGGGCAGTTTAATGTCTATTACATGCAAATTATTTATATTTACCAATGTTATCTCAAACCAAAGTTCATAATTATTAGTTATTATCCTGCCATATCATACATGTATTTGCTGTACATGTATTGGATGCACAGCTGCATCTGTTAATGTCGACTGGGACCATTGTTGTGATGGTTCTGTTGGTCTATGTAATTATGCATAGCTTGTTTGTTTGGAGTTGATGAAATAAAAACCCTATTCCAATTCATCTCATTTGTCAGTCATTTTTTAGAAAGTAAACTCTTTGGATGGACAGAAAGAAAAAACAGACAAAAGTAGTGCTAATTGTTCTATGGATTTACTTCATACTCATGATGACGGTGATGTTGGAACCCAAACAGCAAATACTTCAAAAGCATCTGAAAATCCAAATGATACGGAGGATTCTGACATTATCTTTGTTGGGGTTACAAGGCCTACATTACCAATAGGACGTATCTATTGATCAAGGCACTACAAGTGTCATATTTGTGACAAACATTTTGAGATGCAGATCAGTTACATTGAACATATGAGGATGGACCACAAGGATTCTAAGTACAAGTGTGACTTTTGCCCAAATTTGTTTTCATCACCAAATGGACTCTTCAAACATGAGAGATCCCATGAGTACCTCAGGTACCATTGCAAAATGTGTACCTACATGTGTCAGTTCCCTTATCAGATTAAGGCACACAGAAACATGCATACACAAGAAGACCTACATGGATGCGATGAGTGTGACAAGAAATTCACCAGCAAATCCACTCTGAATGCACACAAAAAAGTCACAGTTTCAATAAAGTGTGACAAGTGTCCAGACAGCACTGAGAAGAGGTACACATCAATGCAAGCCTTTAAGCTACATAAATGGGGTCAACATGGACCAGGGTGGGTGACACATTGTGGTAAGCATTTTAAGTGGAAATCAAAGTATTCACTCCATTTAAGCCAAGGCGACTGCAAGACATGCATCAAACATCGTAGTGACATCAAACTGCAATGCTTCTTATTTCTTAAAAGGATGATGTGAACATTTGGATTTTGTTCTTTACAGTTTGGATCCACTTAATTGTTCTTTTGACAGTACAGGGCAACAGCTTTGCCTTGTGATAGGATATTTTTAAGGAACAATTTAGATGTAAAAACGGAAAGCTATTTAGTAGCTTTTGGAACAGTCAGATTTGTCAGTGTTCAGTGGAACACATTTTCTATTTTAACGTACAATTTTGATGTAAAACGGAAAGCTATTTAGTAGCTTTTGGAACAGTCAGATTTGTCAGTGATCAGTGTTCAGTGGAACACATTTTCTATTTTAACGTACAATTTTGATCTAAAATGGAAAGCTATTTAGTAGCTTTTGGAACAGTCGGATTTGTCAGTGATCAGTGTTCAGTGGAACACATTTTCTATTTTAACGAACAATTTAGATGTAAAACGGAAAGGTATTTTGTAGCTTTTGGAACAGTCCGATTTGTCAGTGTTCAGTGGAATGGATTTGCTATTTAAACGAACAATTTAGATTTTTAAGCATGGACAGCAAGCAAGTTGCTAGATTTTGGAACAGTCAGATGTGTGCACTTCTTTTGTTTATTATCCATGACATGTGTCTATGTAGACCCTTTTTTTTACTTTAATAAAATATTTAAATGTATTTCTTTACCTCAATGTTATCACAAGTTGCTCTTCCGCACCAATACTCTCATGATAATTGTTGTCTTGTTTCACTATAACAGGGCGAACATGATGTAGCAAAGCATCAAACTGCTGAATGGACATCCGATATGTCCTGAAAAACTTGTGGGGGTACTTTCTCAGATCTGGATAAGTCACAAAATACTCCCCTTTTGTGTGGACATCTTCATTGAACAGATGGATCCAGTACTCTCTATGCAGAGAATTTAATCTCAGTAACAAACACCTAAAACCCTTCTTTGGTAATTGGTAAATCCATGTCGTACCACTCTATTAAGAATTGGCAGCATTATTTTGATTTTTGACAGCCAGCAGACAACATTTGTAAAAGGAGAAACACACTAAAATAGCAGCTGAATCCAAAGAAACCCACTACAACTCCACGTGATGCCGCTCGAAAAATGGGTCGGATACCCATTAGATTTTTGCCGCTCGTGATACTGCTCTTGGTCATGCTTGGTATGAATGACACAAGTAAAAATCAATAGGACCCTTCCAAGTGGGACAGTAGCGATGCCACTCTTGCTCACACTATCGCTCAGTGTGAATAGACCCTCAATCTAAAAACAAACATTTCAGATATGAGTTCTACAAACACTGGCATGACTGGGCTACTAATTAAATAACTGATACTTCAATTACTCAAGCATCAGGTTGACTATTTCCAGATTTCTTACTTCATACCTGGACACTGTCAATGAAATATTCTAATTTGCTTTCAATTTTTAAAGATTTAATAAAGGGAATTATTTAATATAATTAGTTTTGTAAATTTCTTTTTATTGTGTCCAAGAATTGGGCTAACAAATGGAAGCACTGTTTTCATAGGAAAAATTACGTAGTTTCAAAGTTACAAGTTTCTTAGGAAAAAGTTACCTGAGACAGGCTGGGTGTATTTCCCCTAAAATGATTACAATTTGAACATTTAAGTTAAAAATACAAAGAAAAAAATACAAAGTAAATGCACACTATTGAAAATTGGCAGAAAATATTCATATATAAATTACTGATAAGGCATCCCAGAATTGGGCCAAAAATGTCCAGGAACTGGTCATCCCTGTACAGGAATTGAGCTTGAAATTTCCTTCAATTTTGTTGGGATATCTTGATTATTATTTGAAGGATATAGTGGGAAGTAACATATTTGATTACTTTCAAATAGTTCACATATTTAATATAGAAGATATTTTAAAAGGTAATGATGTATGCAGTAGGAGCAAAAAGACTTGTGTCCGGGAACTGGTTCATTGTGTCGTGTCTGATTAGAATCAAAATATAGATCGTACTTGGCGATGGACCAGTCCACGGTGATTGTTACGTAACCAGAATAGTTCCCGGACTGGGATAAACTGGGATCATACTTGGCCATGGATGGTCCAGCATAAAAGGTTACATGCAACAGTCACTGTTTATTATTTACAAAAAAAGTCCAGTCTACAAAAAAAGTCCAGTCTGTCCCAGTCCTGGAACTATCCTGGTCAGTAATAATCCCCATGGACCGGTCCATTACCAAGTAGGATCTTACTTGTGTAAAGGCCTAAGAGCATGGCTAGCCGCACTATGGCGTCCAAAACCGTGTCAAAGATGAAAACAGGGATCCAAGTCCTTCCTGGATTGAAACTGGTATCAACAAGATGTAACAAAACAAGAAACAAGTGA
>JBCAUG010020399.1:0-10714 GCA_038406175.1 Haplosyllis leylae
TCCCTAGGAAATCTGTAAAAACTAAGACGTCATTTGGATCTATCCATAATCAAGTATTTTTCTGCAATATTATTTTGCAGACAACTCTCCTACATCATTCAAGATATTTTTTCCCATAGACTTCCACTGAACTTCAAATCATAATTCTTTGCAACTGTCGCAAATGTCAGAATCACTTGAACCTCCTTCAGGGGGTACTGACTTTAGTCTCGCGACAGCGTAAGGGCGGAGCGCAACTCATGTAATATGCAGTGTGTGTGTGTGTGTGTGTGTGTGTGTCCTGTGGGCAAAAGGAAAAAAATAGGAGTTGGGCAGAGCACTGAACCTGATCTCATTTCAACGCAGATATAATTTAATAGCATCGATTAGATTGAATGTGGTGAGTTCCCTGACATTCAGTATTTCTTCAATTCTTGGATAAATGATCAATTCTAAGTAGTCTGTTGCACACAACAAATACAAAAGTTAAGAATAAATCAATCTTATACGTTGCTTTTGACAGATCTGAGTTAGTGGTTGGTCAGACTTAAAATTATTGCATGTTTTTGCAAATGTTGATAAGTTGAACAAGCGGGATTGATAGATTACTTACAATAAATACTTAATTTGCCCGTGTAAAGTGGACTTAGTATTGATGTAGCGTGACCTTACTCGGCAATACAGACATTTCTCTCGCACACGAACAATAATATTTTCCTATAAAGAGAGCGGTGCTGGAAAACATGCTAGTGTGGGGTAGCATTTATGTCAATAGCAGGTCTAATAAATAATACAAAGTCTGTGTGACAATAAATTTAAGGAAAAATTACATTTTATGTGAACAGGTCCAGCAGTTGCGTCGAATCATTTCGTGCGTGTCAAATGGACACTTTCATGACTTTGTATTTCACTGTGGCACAACTAAAACGAGAAACCCAAGGTCCGAGGTTCAAGATGCCCTTGTAGTAAAAGTAAACGTGTGTATGTGCAATATAAAATCTGAGATTTTACATGGCACTGTCCGAAGTGTAAATTTGTGCCCACCAAAAGATGCGTATATCAGAATGTGTGTGCAGCAAAACGTAACATTTTACCGCTCAGGAAAACCTGGAAAACAGGGAATTTGGGCGTTCATTTTTCCAGACAGGGAAAACACAGGGAATTTGCCAAAAAATATTAAAAATATAATTTTACACAGGGAATTTACCTCCAACACAGGGAAAACTTTGAAGTGTCAAAGTAACTATGGTGCAATTTGTTCATAAATCATCGATTTAGTCTGGCACACATTGAGAAAATCAGTCGTCATTAATTCCCTTGAACATAATACCAAGATTCCGCGCTTTTCTTTCAGTTGAAAGGCTGAGTAATTTACGAAAAAGCATCACCAGCTAAAAGTAACCGACTTATCTGGTCAGTGCGGTGTACGTATGGCTGTTCACTGCTTGCTTGCTTGTGGCCACTTACTAAATTTCTGAAAATGAAAATGATATAACCCCAGATTTGGCTAGACATAAATTAGGACCAAAAACATTTTTTTTTCAAACTTTTTTTCACAATGTTTTTAGAGTGACTTATCTGGTCACAGTGTCTGTATGTTTGCTTGCTTAGTTGGTTGGTTGGTTGTTAACTTGCACACAAAATTTCGAAAATTTCATCAGATCTCAAAAATGTCAAAACAGAAATGTGTTTCAGGCCATTCTGAGCAGCTTTGATTTTTTTTACCCTGGAAAAATTTTAAGTGCACTTTAGGAGATTCTAAGCAACTTACTTTCTCTCTCTCTTATTTGAACCAAATTGCATAGTAAGAGATGCTGTCTTACTTGTGGCCACTAGTTAAATTTCAAAAATTTCATCAGATTTCAAAAATTCCAAAACCAAAATGTGTTTCAGGTCATTCTGAGAAACTTTGATTTTTGGACCCCCAGACCCCTCTCCCCACCCACCACCACCAAAACCATCAAAAATGAGGTAACACCATATTTGGCTTAAATGTAAATTAGGACTCAAAAATTTTTTCCCAAATTTTTGCTCGACTTTTACTTTTTATTCAATTATTTTTCCTTTTTTTAACAAAAAGTGTTCCCACGAGAACAAAAAGTCATCCAAATTCAAAATTATTTGAAGAAAAATGTATTGTATAAAATTCTAAGCAACTTACTTACTATTATGTCTACCTGTCTCTCTATATCTGTCCATCTCCCTCTCTCTCTCCAGCTAAACTATCCATTTCACAAGCTAGATATCTGTGTCCATCTAGCTAGCTATCCAGCTACATATCTGGCTAGCTACCTAGTCATCCATCTAGTTCTATAGCTATTGAGGTAAACAAACTCAAGTGCGGTGTGACCCAATGCTTCTAAGCATTCTTATTAAATGCTTACAAAAACCCATCCAGCTGGCAGCCGCTATACTGGTTTGTTGACTGCAGGTGACAAGTCTTATAGTGTTTCAAAAGTCGATCCCAGCGCATTTTTCCATGAAGGGAGTGTGTTTACTTTAAACATTTTCGAACTCGGATTGGTTTTGTAAATGAAACTCTCAGGATAATAATTAATTAACAAATCCATGTTCAATTACTAAATGGGATCATACGTATTGGGATCGCTATTTTATAAAATGCTGTGCATACATTTCATAATGAAAAAGGAAATAACTCACCTTGTGATGACCACATTTCACAGCATATTAACTAAGCAGTTACTATGTTTATGTATTAGTATGCAATAATTAACGTGTCGTATTTTACTTTGAAAATTTACTTCGAATATGCCCAAAAGTAAAGATGACCAGAGAGTAAGTAGAAGTATTTTTGTGTTCTAGCAAGGCTGAATTTGTGCGGTGTGCGTGTAAATAGATTTTCTTTTGCGATGGTCCCAAAGCGGATGATAAATGGTGTAACTTTTACAAAACATCACCATTAATAAATAGATAATAAGAATATTTCATTTTCTTATATTTTTGAATATTTTTGGTGAGATACAATAAAACCCGTCTGTATATTTTGTGTGAATTTATTGATGGAAAATAGAAGATCAATAATGCTGCTACTTTTCAACTGATGGAAGGAGGGGATTCTCCATCATGTTTAATTTTGGAAGACACTTTCATTATCAGACTATTGACATCAGCATCAGATAACAAATGTGTATCAAGTTTGCAGTCATTTGATATAATTGGTTTTTGTATTGTAAACATTTTGTAGGTTTTATTTATACACAGTCCATGGTTTCCAATGATACTGGAAAATTTGCGTTTCTGAAAACTGGGGAAAAGTCACAGAAAATGGCAGAAATACTTGAGAAGTTAGGAAAGGTTGAAACCCTGACAAACAAATCCCATAACAATATAGACTGAAATTTAAAATGTTTAGCGTGTGTTTATTAAACTGGCTTGCATTTTCCATAAAGTAAAACGTCCAACATCTTCAGATAAGCCGATTTTGCTAAATATCTATCTTAGCAGGTACAAAATCTATTATTTTATTTTTAACTACAAATCTGAAAGAATTGTGATCAGAACTACTTGAGCAAGTGAGCTCGCGTCCATTAGAATATATTTGTTCATTGTAGAAGAAAAGAAACGTTATACCATACTAAACCAGTCTGTCAGATGTGAATGTTTTTAGGTTTGTTATCATTTCGTATTAGATAATTTTTATCCACTCTTTGTTCGTAACTTTGGTTTCGTACGTCACAAATACTATATTATTACAAAAGACGATATTTTAGAACTTTAAAGTTTTCGGTTACATACTGTCCCAAGTGAAAATCACCGAGATAAGTACAATATGATGATACAAATGTGTTGTTCGTTAATGCAGTGATAGGATCTAAAACGCACTGATAGCAATTGAAGTAGACTCTTCGATGTAATAGGTCTCCTCTACAGCAGAGATAAATTCTGTGGATGTAAACCCATATCGAGTTGGCATTGTTCAGATCGTGAGAGACAAGTATATGTCCTCAATTACTGTACAAAAAGTAGCAGATCAAACTATTTATTGCCTCAGTGGAGATCGTAATGCAACTTCGAACACCGTGTGTATCCCCGGTGATTTGACGTTGGGATATGAGCACCTTTAATCTGAGGGAAACTGATGTTTTAAACAAATATGCCTCAGAAACTGCTTGGAGGTACACAATGACGTAAGATGAGCGATACATGTGATTATTTGGACGGAGTTACAAAGCAAACAGTGGAAAACTTGAAGATTATTGCAGCATTTAGCAGGTTTATACCGATTTAGTTGGTGGCGTGGGAATTGTTTAATGAGTAATTGGTTCTTGATGTGCCCTATAAATGGCACCAAATCATTTTTTCCACAGTTCCTGTTGACTGCATGAAAGTGGAGACGGTTAATTCTTTTTCGAGGATGATTAGTCTTCGACAACAGTCCTATCGTGAATTGATTTTCATTATTAGTCGCGTGGCCTCAAGGAGCGGAGTGACTAATCTGGTCACTATGGTGTCTGTGCATACGGTGGTTTGCTTGCTTGTTTGGTTTTAGCCATTTACGAAATTTTGAAAATTTCATCAGATTTCAAAAAATTCTAAAATCAAAATGTGCTTTAGGCCATTATGAGCAACTTTGATTTCTTGACCCTGGATGCCCCCAACCACCACCACTGAAAATGAGAAAACTCCAGATTAGCTTGACAGGAATTGTGGCTCAATCAGACTGACAGTGGCCGAGACCGAGACCGAAAACAAGTATACAGAACTCAATGGGAATCTGTGTTGTTATCTGTCTCTGTGCAGTATGAATGCCTCTATACAATTCCATAGAACCCAAATGTCATCAGTCTCTGTCTCGGTCTAGGTCTCGGCCACTGTCAGTGTGATTGAGCCATCAGGACCAAAAAAAATTTCTTGGGACCACCCAACCACCAAAAATGAGATAACACCAGATTTGGTTTGATACAAATTCAAACTGAAACATTTTTCTTCGGACCAAACAGCCCACCCACCTGGAATGAGATAACACCAGATTTGGATTTATACAAATTTGGACTGCAAAATGTTTCTTGTGCCCACCGACCCACCCATTCAGAATGAGATAATGCCAGATTTGGCTCAATGCAAATTCAGATAAAAAAAATTCTTGGGACACAATGCTAATCAGCATTTTTGTTCAGCAAATAATTGCTAAGGACTTTCTAATGGATTTCATTTGCTACTTTCTGTAATCAAGTTTGAGAACAAATGACGAGCAGAATAACTGACTTAGTGTAGTATGTATTTCAGGGTGTCTATGGAAGTTAAGAAAAGCGAACTGGGTCCACCACCCTCCACAGCCAGCACAGCCTTTCCACTGCCTTACATACAGCCATACAAACGACCAAAGGTAAGTGTGTGTTCATTCGTACTTATACATTGGACATCATTAAAAAGCGTTATATAGTTTTCGTGTCGCAACCAAACTAAAAATTCATCAAGCGGTTTTAAGTATAACTATTTCCAATTAAGTCCATTCTCATTCTCCGTTTTTATGAAATTTGGAGCACTGCCTGGCCATAATACCGTCTATGATGATAGGATATTGAGCAGTTCTTCAAACAAAACTTTAGAAATTATCCATGATCATTGATGTACAGCGGAAAATTTCTTCTGAAAGCAGCGAAATGAGAAAATGATGACTGTTCTCAATTCCATTGTATCCAAAATGTTTACTTCAATTGCTGTGAACTATGATCCGTTTGATTATTCAAGGCATTCATTGACTGAGATCTGAAAGTGATAAAAACATTAATTTGTTTAAAGTACAAATTTTTTGGCAATCAAAAATCGATAAACAAGCGATGCCTCTTTTTCATATGTCGCTGCAGAAAAGGAAAAAAAAAACTTTTCTTCATTCCCTTTCTCGTGCTCATTGACGAGGTATCATCTGGTATTATGAATGTTGATACTGAAACAGAGTGGACAGAGCAACTTATTTCCTTCGTAGCACATTACAATTTCCAGAGGGTTCATAATTTTGCAAATCCTGTCTATTGCTCATCATAAAATTTCTTGGATCCGAAATGTACTAGAATATACCCTTTTCACGGTTAAAAAATTCTGACTTTAATCATCTCTTTGATCATTCTTTCGCTTGTCAAACAATTTTATCATGAACTCTTCCGAGGAATCTGGAGTTTTTGTTACAAATAGTTTGTTCCCACGAATTTTTCTCTTCGTTGTCTGTGCCAAGGGATCTGGTCGATCATTTTTCGCAATCGATATTTTACAGAGTGATCCTGATCAAAATAGTAATAATCCCAAATAAATAACTAATAGTGTAAAACTTGAATCCACTGCATAACAGGTTTATATTAACTGCTCAACAAGTGTAGTGCAGTTAAAATTTATGACGAGAAATTTTATTTTGATAGAATATCAAAGATTTTTCCCTTAGTACTCAGTAAACTTTGCATGAATGCTAATTTGAAAACACTGTTAATACTAACGGACAACTTAAAAGGCTAAAGGGATTTCATGGAAATTTATAATTCAAATTTATTCTCAGAGAAAACTGTGAGTTTACTTAACTTTGTCACAATGTGAGGTACAGGTCCTATATTGTATTGTGTTTCTATAGGTGATTGTTAATCAATGTTTTGAACAGTAACCAGAGATTTAACTTTGCTTGTACTTTTATTACAAAATTTTTGGTTTGTAAAATATGTGAATTTTAGAAATTACATAGTGTTAACTAACACTGAAATGGAGTATTTTTGTACCAAAAATATATTGGATAAGATTTTCGGAAAGGCCGTTGGCATTTAAAGATTTACCGTTGTCCATTTCGAAAGTGAGTCAAGTTTTATCCGGTGACAATCTGAGGAAAACAATAAAAATGAAGGCGGATAATCTATTTAACTTTAGTACTACCAACACCTACCTGATAAGAAAGGTAAGATACCATGTTTGCTTTGCCACAATAACAGTTGTAGGGAGAAACTTCCTGGAAAAGGTGTAGTATTCATAGCCCAAGACTCTTCCACTGCGGAAGGTAATAAAAGAGGTTGCAAATAATAAGAGCCTGAACGATCTGCGAGAGTGCGTGCGTCTACATCTGAGGATCTCATTGCCACTACACACGCACCAATTTTAAATAAAAAATTTAACAAAGGGTTTTTGGGTGTTTTGGACCATTTACAGCATTTCTTTTTTTCTTGAAAAATTGCGATCATTTCAACTAAAGTGAACAGCAGGTGTACCAAAAGCCCAGTGTTCCCTTTTTAACTCTTAATTGTGCCATCTTTCAAGATTTGAAACGGGTGAATACATGTTGCAACACCTTCTGGTTGAAAAAAAAAGGATCTTTTCAAAGGACACGTGGGAGGTGATAATGGGCCTTGGTCCCTTTTGTTTCGTTTTCTTGCCATTTTGAGAATTTGAACATCAGGGATACCACCGTACATAGAAAACAGGAAATTTGGACGTTCATTTTCCAGACAGGGAAAACAAAGGAAATTTGCCCAAAATATTAAAAACTTGTTTTTATCCAGAAATATTTTGAAGTTTTAAAAATTAAAATGTACCAAGGTTGTGGTTGGATGTTTCCATGATCTTTGGACTTTTGTAGTAAATGTTTGAGTTGGTGAACTAATGGAATGGGTTTATCACGGTTATATTTAAAGATTACTAGTAGTATATTTTTGTGGAGAAAGTATTTTAATGTGAAAAACACACAGGAAATTTGATCTTGATCGGAGTGTGGCAACCTTGTCAATTTCACGTGTATTGTCAATTTGAGATTGGAGGATTCTTGCAAACCAACCCACATACCCAAGAAAGTTAATTGATTAACATTGCGTCTCATTCTGACAAACTTCAACCTGTATACAGTGTAGCTTATTTCATTTGAAAACGACATCTTGAAAGACTTGTTTTGGATTTGCAATTTGTTTATGATGATTAAAATATTCGTCCATTGTGATTTGTCGATTGCACCACGAAACACGCAGGTGTCTTGTGCATTGCTCAGTTTGGGACGATGAGCTTATCCTGAAGAAATCAGGACAGGACAGTTAATTCGAAATGACTCGTCGGCAAGGTTTTCCCTCGAGATAAGTGTCCCACCAAGCAACCAAGCATTATTAAGTACTCTCAACTCTCACGACATTTCACTGTAGTGTGAACGGAGTTAGAAACGAGGCGCCTCCGCACGGGGGCTCAAAATGGCCACGCGGTAAACTTTCAACTTTTGATGCTGAGTCCAAAAATGCTAAAACCCAATTTTCCCTATATCCAGGGCGGTTGGTGGTGAACTTCTAACTTTTGATGCCGAGTCCAAATCCGCTAAAATCCTATATTCCCTATGTTGAAGGTTTTGCTGAAAATTTTCTAAGTTTTTGTCACAAAATTATAACTGCCCAGGGTACTCAAACTGAATACAGTATGGCCCCCGTGAACAAAGTGTACGTGGGGCCATAATAATGACAAATGTGACTGACTTATTGCATGTTGATTGCCTTGGTTTATCAGTTGACTGATTCAAGTGATTGTGCTTAGTATGTTGGGGGATTTTTCTTATGCAGAGTGGTTAAGGAAATACATGCAAGAAGACTTGTTGAAGTTGAGTTGAAGAAGTGCCTTTTTGTAACTTCATTTAACTTTGCGTGACACTTCGGCAGTTAGAAGTCCGTCATAATGTACTAGCCTCTCAGCAAGATTGTAGGTTTATAATTATTACAGCGTGACGTGGATATTTAACACCCAATTAACCTATTAGGAAATGTAATTTTAACACCCTATGCTTTTTGGTCCTTTGAAATGGATTAGAATGTATACAGTGAAGCAAAGTTTGCAACATTCAAAGTTTCATGGAATTATAACGCATTTAACGTTCTTTTAACACAAGGATATCTCGTTCACTGTGCATATCTTCATCGGCAAATGTGAAAACATACAATCTGGGCGGCGCCACTGTCGGAAGGATTTAAATGGCCTTGTGGCAGCTGGATTCGACCACTCACTTGAGCTTTGTTGCTGCACACATGCACATTGCACTCTTCAGTTCACCATAACAAATGCATATTTACTGCAATGCATAAACAATCGGAGGTGACACTGGAAGCCCTATCTGCAAGGAAGATTAATACTTGGGTGTAAAACACATGTACTGGCTCTTCAATCCTCATTCAAGACTTGCTGGTAGTTGAGTTTGCCGATCTTGTACTGCAACACCAAGTGACAAATTCTGCAGTTTCATTTGGATGTCATATTGTATTATAGTGGAGTATTAAAACTATTGACCAAACTGGTAAAATCCGATGGACAACTGGAACTCATTTTAGGGAACTGGACTGCACTAACAGGAGTGTTCCGGAAAAAGTGGAAATAACACATTGGGACAGGTCTGCGCAAACATCTTGATAATCTGATGTTTTACTTTGGTTATGGTACATTTAAACTGGACGTAGAACCTCGAGTTACAATAGGTAGAAGAGTTGTATTCTGTTCCGCTCAATTTTTCCTTCAGTTGATCAAAGTGCAAAGTTGGTTTGCTTTAACGGACACCAAATTGTTCCTTTGAAGAGATTTAAAAATGCAGGCAAACACTGTGTCACTCAGAAATGTCGAAGAATGTGAAATAAAATAAATCTGACGTGATCATTGTTGATGCTTGGATGTCAGATGATGTAAGATATGCGGGTGACTGAGCCAGTTTCAATGTCATCAGGGTTAAGTTTTGTGAGAAACAGGAAGATACCCAGCTAGGGGGCTAATAGTAGTAAATAATGAACAAAGACCGATTGAGGTGATTTACCAATACGATAAAAGATTGCCGAGCATGACGTTGGAAAGCTTGAGGGATTAGGTGCTCACATAAGATTTCTAGGTGCTCCTGGGAATTCAACAGTGGTCAATGGCATTCAGATAACATTGAACAGCGTTTTCAAGTCCAATGCATTGAAGTAAAACTTTTTGTATTTGATTGATTTGAGTTAAAGCGTGTGAAGGAACAGCAAATTTGTTGGAAAATGTGTGGCTTCTTAAAATGACTGTTTGATGGAGGTTGAAACATAGTTCCAGTCGGCTACTCAAAAGCTTTGTTTTAGCATTGCCGATGTTGCAAGACCTTTTTTTTTTAATCTCAGGAGGTCTGGAACCTGAGGATTGATCTCCTGGATGAGGCCTACCACTAGTTTTCTACACAAAGGATCAGTAGCCGGTTATTTCTAACACAAACACCTTTCGTTCGTTAAAACTGTTTCAGATAACTTCTTTTGGAACTGTTTCAAAATACACAAAAAGATAAAATTATTGAGTTTTTGTGGCCTATTTCTGTAATTTGCGCTTCAACACTGCATTTAGCTTCAATTTCCAACTAACAAAGATTTTTGACAGCATGAGTCTTGAAAAAGCTATGTTACATATTGAGTGAAATGGGCATGAAAGATGCACCATCAAAGCGAAATAAGGACTCTAACCTGTTTGCATTTTAGAAAGTAAAGCAAATACTTGTCATGTCATTTAATTCTGATGTTTTAAGGTGTAAAGTATTTAAACAAAAATTAACGGTCTCACTGAGAATGAACACTATTCTTTTTCAATTTCTTGTTTTCCTTTGTTTATACCTGTTCTGAGTTACAGGCTAAAAATGAATGGAAATTGCATATTTATTATATATTTTCTGTACATTGTTGGTTGTCTTTCTCTACTCCTAGTTCTTTTACATCAGGACTTGGTCAGACACTGAATTTACTCGGGAGTTTGTTACTGGGATGGTGACTACTTACTTAAA
>JBCAUG010020410.1:0-10714 GCA_038406175.1 Haplosyllis leylae
TCAGGGAATCTGAGAAATCACTGAAGCATGAATTGGGTTCAGTATAAGGATCTGCTCTGTTGCCTGTGGCTCTGTGGCCTAGTGGTATAATCTCTGTCTCTTACACAGGAGATCTTGGGTTCCAACCCCACATTGCTCATTTTAAAAATTTTAATTTTTTTTTGTCATTGAATTCAGCGAATTCAGTGAAAGCATTTAGAGAAAACTCCAATGATAATCGTAAACGAAATCTCAGATGTAAACAGACAGGTATCTGCCACTCGGTTTTTAGCTGGTGTCTTTATTCATTTATTCCTTATTAACAACAGTAAGCTACTAAGGTCTAACAACAAATAGTATTAAAAGTATGGCGTCAATGAGTATGTAAACAAGAAATAACACTCTGTCAACAAGTAATGATAGCAGTCTCCACTTATTCGTACTTCTGTCTTGGTTTTTACTCTTAATATTCTGCATCATGATATGTTGACATTCTCTATTTTTGTCCCACACCAGGTCCTTTCCTGCGTCCCTGTGGGCAGATGAGGGACGCACTGATACACAAAACAGGACGCCCACCCAACTGAGGAGAACCTGAAATAACAGTGACAACGCTTAGGGTACATTCATACTGAGGAATTGCGAAAGCAATGGCAAAACTTTCTACTGATATTTGTCGCTAATGTGAATTTCCTAACAACATACTTGGTAGCGATGCATCACAATCATTTGCAACTACCGTACAGAATTTCCCTGTACCAAACGCATCGACAGTAATATTTTAAAGTTCAATAACAAGCACCCACTTGCAACTAACAGTTTTCTTATTCGTTATCCAGTGGTGCCTCCTGAACTCATATGGGATGTTTGTCTGGAGTGATTTTAAAACAAAAACAAATCACTCCAGAAAAAAATCCTATCTTCCAGGTTAGGTTTAAAATTATCAGATGACTAATTCGGATACACTATTTCAACGACAAAAGATTTTGTCTTGACGACACTCAATTCGGGTTTCAAATTGAACAGATTCACATACAGACGTATTAGCTCACGACCCAGTGCAGTGCAAATGAGGTGCCCCGGCTCAAGATGGTCCCGCGCCAACCATCTAGAGTGTGACATCCGTGATTTATTTTATTGAAGCTGCCTCCCTCTGCAATATTATGGAACGCTTCCAAGTTTTCTGCCAAAAAGTCTGCCAACATGACTTGTCATGGGCAACTACAAATGGTTCCTGTACCCTTCGTGTACGCGGAACCATAATGAAACAGAATGTTTCCACTTACCCGTTCCACACATTTCGGCACGTGTGTGTCCTCGGGGTAGCGGTGCAATGTCGTTGCTATGGTACTGAGGAACATCGCCAGGACGACGAGCACCATGTTAGCGAGGAGGTAGCGCCCGAACACTGGGATAGACGTCAGAGCCTGCGGGATCACGTCAGCCACGATCAACAGCAGCAGGAAAAATGCGCCGAAAATACCAATGGCTGAAAACAGAGATACGTCATGTGTCAAAGAAAGCCTCTCGTGTGACAGGTGTCAACCTTTTCGTGGACAGCCTAGCAGTCAATCTCTTTACCCACATACCTTTTCAAACATTAAGTGTGAGTGGGAGGCGAACCTGTACCACAGTGTGTAGCAGCGAGGCGCTTTAACCGACTGTGCCATGGAATTGTCATCTTACCATAGCTGTTCCTGTCGTGACTAGACGGTGGGGTCAGGAACATGGATAATCTTACCATAGCTGTTCCTGTCGTGACTAGACATAGGCATCAGGAGCGTGCACACTCTTACCATAGCTGTTTCTGTCGTGACCAGACGGTGGGATCAGGAACACACATAATCTTACCATAGCTGTTCCTGTCGTGACCAGATGGTGGGGCCAGGAACATACATATCCTTACCATAGCTGCTCCTGTCGTGACTAGATGGTGGGGCCAGGAACATACATAACCTTACCATAGCTGTTCCTGTCATGACCAGATGGTGGGGTCAGGAACAAACATAATCTTAGCATAGCTGTTCTGGTCGTCACTAGACAGTGGGATCAGGAACATACGTAACCTTACCATAGCTGTTCTGGTCGTGACTAGGCATAGGCGTCAGGAGCGTGCAAACTCTTACCATGGCTGTTCCTGTTGTGACCAGACGGTGGGGTCAGGAACATACATAACCTTACCATAGCTGTTCCTGTCGTGGCTAGACGGTGGGGTCAGGAACATACATAATCTTACCATAGCTGCTCCTGTGGTCACTAGATGGTGGGGTCAGGAACACACATAACCTTACCATAGCTGTTCCTGTCGTGACTTGACGGTGGGGCCTGGAACGTATGTAATCTCACCATAGCTGTTCCTGTCATGACCAGATGGTGGGGTCAGGAACATACATAATCTTACCATAGCTGTTCCTGTCGTGACTAGACGGTGGAGTCAGGAACATGAGTGGGATCAGACTAGAGAGCAGTACACTGGGGTAGACTATCACAAAGTTGTAGAAGGCTGGATTCCTCTGGATCACAATAGAGAAATGCAAACTGACGTATGGTTCTGCACAACACTCGTAATACCTGGAAGGTCCGCAAAAAGGACGAATGAGAATAAGTAGGGCCCGTTCACATTAACCTTTTGTGAAAGGGAAAGTAAACATTTTCTTTCATGTTTTCTGTCAATATCGTGAGCGACGTCGCAAAAATGTACATTTTGCGACATCGTATTCGCCTTTGCATTCTCAATCGCTCAGTATGAACGAACCTTCAAAGCCTATTCACACCGAGCGAAAGCGAAAGAGAAAGCAAAAATTTTCTTTTGATGTTTGTCGCTTATTCATTGATCTTTTTTATTGTTCTTCGATCTTTCGTTAGGTCTTCGGGGGGCTTTCGTTAGGTGTGAATAGGTTTTACACGTATTGTTTCCAGATCGGTGCCTTCACCACTTTCCACTCCTTATTTTCAAATACTGCGTCTGTATCAACTTCTGTCTGATTTCCGAGCGAGAGGAGATCCAACTCCTGGTTGTGGTGCATCCAAGACATATACTACAACAGAATGAAGTAGTAATAGTCTTTGTGGAAACGCGGTTCAGTTTCGCACTATCAAATGAGACACCTACAGTTTTAGGGAAAAAGACCGAGAGAGAAAGTCATAGTCATGGCACTGAACATACCGAGAGCGTACAGTTGTGCTTGTCGAGCGGGAAATCGGTGATGTCGATGGCGCAGGCGGCCTCTGCGATCACCTCGGGTACCCACAGCACCTCCCCGCGGTACGACACCGAAGCCTTCGAGTCCGTAAACTTTTCCAGCTTCTTGATGCTGAAACGATAGTGTTTCCCTGATTCATCTGATTGTTAAACGTTTTTACAAATTTGGTTGACATGTAAGGTTTATTTAAATCTATGTAGTAAGGCTAAATTTACCTGCAATTCATAAACATTTGACTATTTCGAGAGCCAAAATGTTCTCTGCTATCCATTGTATGGGAATTGTCTTCGTATGCGTACAAATTAGTACAGAACCATGCGTGTACAAGCAATTGCAAGAATAATCGTAGATGTTAATGGACCATTATAGTCTTTAACAAGGCAGTCCTGCGTGACCTCAAGATGTGATCCCTCCACGACTTAAAAGAACAAAAATAACACTAATTATTAACACAAAAGGATTCCGTGGATCTAGAAATATTATCCATGCATCTTCTATCTACTGATGCTGACGTATTTACCTTTCACATATTTGCTTGATGCTACCGATCTAAATTTACGTTTGAAAGGACGAGGATTGACAAATAACCATTTTGTTTGCAGGTAGATCTATTTAGGTTATCCCCAACAGGTATCGTTGATTTGATCGCCTGGTAATGTTTGTCCTGGTTTCAAAGCCAGGAGGGATCCCTACAATTGAAATTTTCACGAGAAACGATTCTGCAATATCTGGGAGATTTGACAAAACTAGAGGCTTTTATTGGCATCACACACTTACTGAATTATACACATTTTAGCTAAGGTCGGTTACCCTGAGTAACTTTCAATTGCAAAACTTCTTGCGGCCATCAGAATATATGGCCGGCTCATCCATTTCCCAATGACACTTGACAATAATGTTTGATGTGTCAACACGGGCTCTATTCAATACAAGTGTCATTCAAAACAGGAGTTGTTTAATACAGATGTCTTTTAATGCAGATGTCATTCAACAAAGGTGTCACTCAGCACAGGTGTCATTCAATACAGGTGTAGTTCCATACAGGTGTCGTTCTACAAGGGTGTCATTCAATACTGGTGTCAAATGGGTGTCGCTCAATACAGGTTCAATACAGGTTTTGGTGAATGAGGTTTGTTACTCACGAGGTGTTCCCAGACCTTCAGTGTGATCACCTGCGACTTCTCGTCCACGTTAAATATCTGGAACAACCTCAGCCCGAAGAAAACCGTCAATGTTTCTGCAATGAACATATTTATATTACCGTTAAAACTTCGTAATGTTTGTTTATTGCTCCTCCCTCTCAGCCTATCTACCTTCATTCTTGTGCGGCTTTTGGGGAAAAAATTCCCCTTGGGAAATTCTGGATCAGCCACTGCAAGTGAAGCTTTTTAAAACAGGTTGATTCAATGTGTGACACTTCATCAATTCCTCTGACGCCACAGCTGTTCAAATATGGTGTTACTCTTCTTGTCAAAAGCTTTGGTATTTATCACCTACAATTTTACCGAAGACAAAAAAGTCCTGCTGCGGGAAAACGCAAGAGGCATACCGCCCGCACTGTATCCTGTCTATGGCGTGTCCTGCCCAGGGGTGGGAGGTACCTTGTCATGGGCCTGGCCGGGGGGTACCCTGTCCTGTTGCTGGCCGGGGGGTGGGAGTGGAGCCAGGACAGGGGTACCCCCCTGCCCCCCCCCACCCGAAGAGAGGCACACACCTTCGAATGCGGGCGGTAAAAATGTCTACCGTACATTTGTATATCTGCTTCACAACCGTCCGATGGTATGACAGTAAAACAGTTTTTGATATTAAGTGATTCTCACCCGACACGTTGAAGACCGGTCGCCCTGTTTTCCCGATGATCGTACGATTCACCGTCAACGATTCTATCAGCTGATTCTCCGGACTGATTCTGTGCAAAGATCAGAAATTTATGAAGAAAAAATACGTCCGGTGCCAAGGATACAGACATTTTACTTGTTGCTGGCTAGTTTCGAGGCATCTTAGTGATTGAGTTGGGGAGGGGTTCCCAGGAATTTGAGATATGCCTTGGTACTATTATGATAAGTAGACCTACTTCAGACTGCAGTCATTGGTGGGAATTTGTTTACATAGAATGTCATAATAACATCATATCATAGCAACGGGCCAGCCTGTTGTGATTTTTCACGACGTCGTATTTTTTTCATTTGTTGGGCGTACAAAGGGCAGAATTCAGTAGTGGATTGTGAAATGCTTACATGACCATTTTGTTTTGTTTTTTTTTTCTCGGGGGAGCTTTTGAGTCGTTGTATAATATCCTAAATAGTGAAATGTGTGAACAAATTATACTTACACAGTTGTTGCTGTTCCGTTACTTCCACGCATAGTGATGGCACAGACAAGAAGTATTTTCCAAAAGGCCATTTCTCCTCCAGTTTTAAAGACGGTGTTGAAAATGTCTCTTATTATTTGAAGTCAGACCTTATACGCGTCTTCTAATCCTGTGCATCGCACAGCGTCACTGCAGCGTTTAGGACTCGTTCACACTGTACGATTTTTTCTGATTGGGACTGCGATTTTGTTTTTGCTTATAATGGGCTACATAGGAGTTGGTGATGTTGTTGCAGTCGCACAGTGTGAACACTTCCATTGAGTCGTGTACAACCCATTTGTTGCGACAAGAAGAATTGCAGTCGCAATCAGGACAAACGTACAGTGTGAATGAGCCTTTACATCTACACTTGGTGTAAACGGGCCCTAAAAAATTGGTTTCACTGTATCAGCCTTGCGTAAATGAACATCACTTGTGAAGAATACTCCTGATAAGGCTTGAATTAGACTCCACATTATCAAACATGTATCCAACAAATAATTCCCGACAGATTATATTACTCTAGGTCCCGTTTAGAACGAGCAAATAAATACAAAGAAAACTTCTGGGTGCTCGTAGAAACCGATCTTTTAAACATTGCTGACAATGACTTTGATGCAAAACAATTGTAAGCGGGTGTCCGTAGTAGCCGAACTCGTTGTGAATCTCTGTTTACTCAACGTCTGCATAAATTTGCGTCAACGTCAACGTTTGCATCAACTTTGAGTCAATGGTGACGCAAACACAAATGCAGATAATGGGTTTTAGGCCAAGCTGTTTTACCCACTCTCTGCGTATGCGTTTGCATCACCATTCACTCAATACAGAACTTGACGCGCAAACGCACACGTTAAGTGTAAACAGAGCTTTAGCATGACCCAGTGTACACGTAAAGAGTAAATCCAAGTCTTTGTTGATCGTATCTGCAATACAATGCAAATAATCCTACTGGCATTCTGTGTGTAAAGAGCTGCAGAATTTATCATGCTCCATCACTTCTGTCGGAAACGTTCACGTCTTTGCACTTTCTGGTAAAAAAAACATCAACCTCACAAAAACTTTACCCGGATAACTTTTCCTGCACTGCTTCTCCCTAATATCTTAATGGGGAATGTTTGCTGAGTACATTTTGCGCGGAAAATGCTCATTGGATAGAAATCTCTGATCTCTTGCGTAAACAGGGAAGTAATTCCACAGTATTGTTGTAAATATCTATATCAAACTTAACATTGATGGAACTCCATGCGGTTCTATGTTTCTTGTTGACTCGCGAGGCAATGTGGCTTCCGATGCTAAGGCAACATTCACACCACGCAAAAAGTGCCATTGACGCCCGAACTTTAAGGGCCTGTTCACACCAAGCAAAAGCGGGAACGAAAGCAAAAAAGAAATCAAAGAACAATCAAAAAGATGAACGAATAAGCAACAAACATCAAAGAATAAGCGACAAATATCAAAGAAAATTTCGCTTTCTCTTTCGATGGTGTGAACGAACCTTAACAAGAGGTGCACTAAAAGTCTGTTCACACCGTCCGAATCTGTCACCGCCACCGCAACGTTGACTGGTGGTACCTTTGATCTGTTTGACGGGTAGTGAGATGGGCAGAACAGGTTGTGTGCACATTTTACCTATCAACGTAACGTTGATTACGGTGACAGTGATTGAGGCACTCGGTGTGAATTGACATTAAGGGAAGCTCCGACCCCAAATGAGATTTTTTTTTCAGGCAGTGGGATCATCTGATAAATCTTCCTAATCCACCGCTGATTAAGCAATTCGGTTAGAACGAGCAGATCATTAACGGAGATGTCTGATAGTTCGTTCTAGGTGGAACTCACAGTAAGTTAATAATTAGTCGCTGACGATTAAGTGTTAAGTGTGCTTTCGTATAACCCGGGCAATAACAATCAGAAGGATGCCAGACGGAGAACTTCACTGAAGCCGCTCAAGTTTGCTTTTAACAACGGCACGACTAAACATAAGCAAAAGAAATTAACTACAAACTCTTGAGATTAGTCTTCATCCCGAACGTGACCGAACCGGACAAGAAATCGGAATTGCCTCGGATGATTCCTTTGTATCAAGAACTGAGTAGACACACACAACACACAGAAGCGACGAGGTGGATACACAGTGTTTGTATGAAAGAACGGAACTTTTATCCAGACAATCAATACACAAGATTGTCTAAAGGCCTGTTCACACTGAGCGATCCCGTCACGCCAACGTACAAAATACTACGTTGATAGGAATATGGGTATGCAACCCATTCTGCCCGTCACAGTGCCGTCAAAAAGATCAAAGGTGCCGCCCGTCAACGTAACGTTGTGACGCTCGGTGTGAACAGGCCTTAAAGGTCCGTTCACACGTAACGTTTGCATTTCCGTCAACGTTCAAGTTAACGTTTGTGCATATGGTGACGCAAACACAAACGTGCCTACCTATTCTCTGCATGTGCATGCGTTTGCTTCGCCATTAACATTATGTTAAAGTTTAACGCAAACATTGACGTCAATAGAAACACAATAGTTAAGTGTGAAGAAGCCTTAACACATAGAACGAACATCTATCCCCACTATTCTAGATATTCTGGTCCACGCGTTCCTACTGACAAAGCTTTCTTTCCCGTCAGTCGGTTTTATGGCTCGTTCACACTGCACGGAACTGGGAATGGGACTGGGACCGGGAATGGGAACAGGAACAATGGGTTGCTATATATTGTACTGTACTCTTCACACTGCATTGAGACAGGGACAGGAACCTGGCCCATTGTCTCCTATTGTCCTAGTCCAGGTCCTGTTACTGTTCCCAGTTCCCCTTCCGTGCAGTGTGAACGAGCTATTATGGCAAATTCATACTGCACACGACGGGGACCGGGACAGGTACAGGAAATGGGACTGGCACAATAGGAGGCAATGGGTCAGGATCCTTTCCCTGTCGTGGACCAGTGTGAACATTTCTGTATAATATATTAGGACCCATTAAATGTAGCCACTAACCAATCCGGATCCAGGTGGGGATGCAAACCCGTACCCGCCTCCGTCTGTGAATAAGCCATTAAAAGTACCGATTCGTGCCCCTTCTTTCTCAAACAAACCGAACAAATCATTCACAATCCAGCTCCCTGTTCTCCTTCATTTTTCCGTTTCTTGGTCTTTTTTTGTGTCATTTCATTCCAAACCACCATACTTTTTAAGAACTTATCTTCATCTTCGGCTCACACCCTCTCCATAAAAATGTACATCCTTTGTTTAGTTTCACATAGAGGTTCTCTCATAATCAGCTGTAACACTGTTTAATTACTCTGACAAGACTTTCCTTTTCTGTATTTGTAATTCACTTCACAGGAGCAGAAACCCTCGGGAAGCCGTTATGTTCAGAAATGTAGCTGAGAGCAAAGCTGTGTCTACGACAGGTTGAGTCACTTCAGAATAGAACTTTTAAAAGATACAATGAAAACATCAACGAATTCTTTGGAGATTGCATCCATGCAAAGGACAGCCCACCAGCTAGTCATTGACAATAATAAAGTCAAAAGCCAACTGCGCATTAAGGGCCTGTTCACACCAAGCGAAAGAGGGAACGGAAGCGAAAAAGATCAAAGAACAATTTAAAAGATAATAGTATAAGCGACAAACATCAAAGAAAAATTTCGGTTTCTCTTTCGTTCTACGTGAAAGAACATCGAGCCTTTTTGGTTTTGAATTAAGCCTTGTTTACACGTAACGTCTGCGTTTGCGTTTGCGTCAAACGTCAAGAATGGGTTCCATGGCAGCAACTGATGGTGTTTACACTTGACGTTTACATTTTTAAGGACGTGACGGCAAAGATCAAAAGAAAATGAAAACGCAGACGTTAAGTGTAAACCAGCCCTAAAGCCTTGTTTACACATAACGTCTGCGTTTACGTTTGCGTCAAACGTCAGGAATGGGTTCCATGGCAGTAACTGATAGTGTTTACACTTGATGTTTAGATTTTTAAGAACATGATGGCAAAGAGCAAAGGAAAACGCAAACGCAGACGTTACGTGTAAACCAGTCTTAAGGTCTACTCATGCCAAGCGAAGGCAAAAGAGAAAGAAGAATTTTTTTAGAAATATTTGTCTTTTATTCTTTGATCTCGTACCTGGACTAGGCGGTAGCCCTGCCCCAGACTCGGGGTTAAACCTTCAGACCTGGACAAGGGGGTATCCTCCCACTCCAGAGCTCGACTAGGAGGTACCCCCCCCCCCCGGGATAGGACCTCACCATACCCCTTGTGGACAGACACCTATGAAAACATAACCTCCTGTCGTACTATGTACGCGGGCAGCAACGAAGCATACCGATCAAGCCCCCCCCCCCCGTTCCTATTCATCACGTTCCCTTCTTGATCATTACAGTCCTACTTGGCCTGGAGGTTTGGTGTGGGTCCTACCTACCTGGCCGGGAGGGGGACGCACCCATCCGCTCCTCTATGGACAGACAACTAACGTTGAAAACATGAACTTCCCTCGTACTACTACGTATCAGTAACAAGTACATCCCCACTGAACTGTAATGTTGTTTTTGTGCGCAGGATACTGGTTTCACACGTACTTCAGCAGTACGTCCCCTCAGGTTCTGCGGCTGCAGGTCATCAATGTAGAGCCGGAGGTGAAGGTCGGTGTGGCCGTATACTACAGGAGTCCGCACAGACTGGATGTATACAGCAAAGGACAGTGAGTGGTTTCTAACATTTGAGTTTAACATAAAGTTAAAATTTCTCTCAACCACTTTTTTTGTTTAACTTCCAATTGACAATTAAATTGACAACATTGTCAATACTGACAATTCAGGAAAATCTCGATCGCCATTCAGATTTTATATCCGATCTGCTCAACTCACGCTCTGCAGGGAAATTAGTCCGCCTGCAAAGCACGGTTTTACTTCACAGTAGAAGCGTCATTCCGAATGACACAGAGTGTTGAATACAGCATGGCACTGATTTCACTACTTAAATGAAAAGAACTTCCTTTGTTTAGGAATGTAAATTCATAGCCGAAACATCTATCGCATTGTGAATTCCCATGTGAATTGAAAAATAGGAATACGACGACGTTCACACAGTGGCAACATGCTGGCCCACCAAATGAGGTCACTGATTTGACACCACCTAATTATCACAAAACTGCTAGAAAGTTCCCCAAATCCTCTGGACCCC
>JBCAUG010020421.1:0-10712 GCA_038406175.1 Haplosyllis leylae
CATGGCCATGATAGATTCTGTCACTTGCATTGTTCAGGCATTGCTCAATAAGTTTCAGTACAATTCAATGCAATATAGTAACAGTGCACATAATAACAATACAATAATACAATACAAGTCAATACAATACAAGTCAACATGCAAATGAATCAGTCAATCAATACTCAATCACATTAAAGTAAACCATAATGAATCATATTGAATAGAATTAAATAATATTAAATTTAATGTTCATACTGTAATTGAAAAAAAGTTGATTTTCTACTCAGTACTGGTCACTGGAATGAGGGGGATGTCCATGGGGATGCTCCGTGAAAGGTTCTTGTGTGTCCGGGTAAGATGTACTTGTTCCCGTGGGGGTCCCCATGCTAAGTGTATCCACCTTGTCAGGTCAATGTAGGCATTCCTTGCGATGGTCTTCCTGACCTGAAAAACTGGCTCATTGGAGCAATGTCAAATCTACTTTGCCTCTTTGGTTGGTCATGGCCTGTAGTGCTTTTCAGATGGAAGGCCTTGATGATTGGCAGTTGGTCTGTGAGCAAGGGATCTGCTCCTCTGTGTTGTTGGTCTAGGCAGGGAAGCTTGGGCGCAGGTTTGCCTGTGGCAGGTTTAGGCACGGTGTGCGATGGTCTTCCCGACCTCAAAAATTGGCTCATTGGAGCAAAGCCAATTCTGTCTGTCCTTTGAAGGCCTCAGCTGACACCGGGCAAAGTCAATGGGTGTGCCCTTGGTCTGTGATGGTATGTTGGCGAAGGATCTGCTCCTGTTGGGCGTTGGTTCAGGTGGGGAAGCTTTCATGCAGGTTTGCCACACTATGCCTATTGGTCACGCTGGATTACTGATGAAAACCCTCCAAGTAGAAAGGTGCTTTTACCGGAGAATGTCTCTGATGTACACGATGGTCCTTAGGGTTGATGTGGCTCTCATTTGCAATAGTTGTCACGGCTACCAGTGTGAAGAAACAAGCGAGCTCCTTCAGTTTACCCAAAATTCTTCTATTGCAAAGAGCAGTCACTCGAAGTTCAGTTGAAGTTTCCATAATTTATTTCACACAGCAAACATATATATCTACACAAACTAAAACACACAAATGCACAAAGTGCAAGTACTTCTCTGTTGTGGTTACATCTTGAACTGACTTCTCATAATTTACCATCTCTATTTAAAGGCTTTCCTGGGCATGCCAGGAATGTGTCAATGCATTGTCCCCATTGTCTTCCCTTAAGTTTGGATGCTTTCAGGTGACACCTGTCACAACATGCCACAAATGCTGACACTTTAATCATCAGATACTTTAATCATCAGACACTTTAATCATCAGATGCAACAATTACCAATTCAAAATTATTCATTCACTTCAATATTACTACACATGAAGACGACAGCTTGTAAGAAACTTTACTACAATTCTCATCTGAGATTTGGTCTGGAATTTGATTGTAAAAAATAGTAAGCTTTACTTGACTAAGATGCAAGACTCCTCATAGACTCATCTTAGATTTCAGTGCATTCTCAAATTGCACGCGATTTATTGATATATTTGTTGGAAACTACCCTAAATGGCGTCAGCTGTATCAGGAATTGCCAGTAGAGTCGTTCTCAATATCAATTCCAGAACAAAAGAACTTCCACAACCTCCTTGCTTTCTTGGAAATTTATCGGTGTTCAAGTCGGTAATGCGCATAAAAAAAGTCGACAAGATGATATACTTCCAACATTGAGTGACTACAGGATAAATCCTGATACCTGAATCAATTTTTTGACGAACAAACCTCTGAAAGCCAGCCCATGGGGTGATGAGACTAAATTGACGTGGCTTTAAACATGGATACATGATTTCACATTACCACAAAATACTGCATTTTGTCCAAATTCAAGGTAAAATAATCTTGAGAACAATGGAATCATTTTTCCACCGGTTTCCATACTTAATTAAGGCAAACAGTGTTGTCCCTAAACAGACTCTTTCTTGTTTAGATGAATAGTAAAAAGAATTGTCGAAAATGTGTCCTTTGCACGAAAAAGCCAACAGAAAAAGTCCAAAGCTCGAGGTTTTCCGTAATTATAAAGTTGGCAATATCGGCATTAGTGACAGCTAAATAATCCAGCAAAAATAATTACCTCAAGTGGGATTAGATCTGGGGAACTCTGGGGTATCAATTCAAGAATCTCCCTACTGAGAGCTATTTTGGCATGTGGTAAGAGGATGTTTAACTTGACTTTTGGAAATGTAGTTAGATTCAATAGAACATGACTTATTCTTAAGGGTCTCAGACCTACAGGTAATGTCAAAATAGCTCAGTAGACTTTGGCGGATTTGAGGATGGGGGCAATCTTTTCCTACGGACTAAACTTCTCTCTATTTCACGTGGTTTTTCAGAAATTTTGGTGAAACTTTCAGTATCCCATCACAGAAAATCCTGGTGATGTTGGATTGACAACCCATTGCTTCACAGATCTAATTTCATGTAATTATTGTAAACTCGGCTATGTCTTGTATTGCGCTAAGCAAAATACTAGATCAAACGTGTTTTGCAACTTCACCCTGCAGGAACTTCAAACGATTCTGAAATTTGCGACAGTTTTCAAAAGTTTCTGACATCATTTTACAAAGGAGTCTAAGGGGAAATATCTTCAAGGAGGTTCAAATGACAAAATTGGAATAAATGCAGGGAAATGCCTATAAGTCTGTTGATATCTTGGCAATCCCCACATAAATTTCACATATTGCTCCATATATCGGATCTTTAATATGTTATCCACAATTGTTGAGTGTTAGTTTTGTGAAGAATCTTCTCATTTCACAGTATTCATTCCAATATTGTCGTTCTGACAAAGGAAATGAAAAAAAATTATCTTAGACTACCATTATAAAAAAGTCAATCAAAAACTTTTAAAAACAAGACAAATGTCAGATTCGTTTGAAGTTCCTTCTGGGCGAACTTAGTCATTGTAGATAAATTCAGAAAATTTTACATATATGCATCTCCTGATAGTTAGCTTGTCTATTATACAAACGTGTGAGTAGGATTTAGATCTATATATTTCCACCAGGAAGATGTGTACGTCTACATGACGCTCTATCCCAGCTTTGTCACAGGAAACGTGTGCGGAAATTCTATATTTGTTACCAATTGCTTTTACCTACCGGCCACTGAGTGAAATGTCACGACATTTAGACCGAACTAAAAATATTGTCTGTTTGGTGAATCTTAGATCTATACGTTAGCAACTGAAACTGCAACTGGCAAGAAACATAGTATTTTGAAAGCCACATGAACATTTAAAAAACTGAAAAGGACATTTGAGTTTTTATGAGTAGTCCTGGCAGGTCTTGTAAATTAAACTAATTTAGGGGACAACAAAAGTACAACTCATTTTACTGGCGTTTTATTTAATTGCTGGAGGAGGAGATTCGAGGGAAGACATTCGAGATTTTCATGAAATGACATATCTACCATAACTGCCGGGAATTTATTTCAATTTCAATATTTTTTACTGATAAATTTTACTTTAAAGGTTTTATGCATAATTTCATTACATAAATTGTAATTTTAAGCCACAAGTAGTATCTCCTACCAAATATGTGAGTCTCTGTGATTTTAAGATAAAGGATATAAGTGGTTGACAGAAATGTATACTTTGTATTGTTGGTTATTCACGAAAAACTCGAACAGCTTTTAAGAATAAATCGTTTACTACTATCATCATAATCTGTTTTGACCCTTGGATCTTCTATCTGATCTGAGGAACAATGATGAAAAGTGAACTAACTGGTAGCCAAGAAAAGACACAGGCAAGAGAGTGAGGAAACAGGTAATGACAAAAAATCCATGGACTGTCAATCAAAGTACACAACAAACCAAGTATCCCTGGAGTTCGGTCACACAAGTGAAATACTGTCCGCAGTTTCTTTTTAAAATGTTTCTAATCTCTTGAAAATGACAGAAAGTTTCCAAAATCTGCACTGATATGCTGCATTTTATTTGCCTAATAATAGGTCAGCCATGTTAAAAGTAATGCTACAAAGGTGAGTAAAGCAGTATCCTGCATAAACCACTGCCTAATTCGTCAAATATTCAATCTCAAATCTATTGTAATATGTTCTGTAGACTCGTGTCAAAATGGAAGAAGGCCCAAGTGGCTTTCTGTCACAGATATATGTTTAACCTTTGTGGGCTTTGATGAAGAGTAGCTTTAAATGGGCACTTCAAAAGTAATTCGCTAGCTGCTAAATGTCAGCCACCATTTAGAAAATTACATGACATGATCTTAGACTCTGATCATTAATATGGTCAATGCATCTGCCTGCAAACTTGTGGAGTTACCGTTTCCTTCTATTTTCCAAAAAGTTGGTAAATTAATATGGCCAATGCATCTGCCTGCAAACTTGTGTGGTTACCGTTATTTCTCTTTTCCAAAAAGTTGGTAAATTAAGTTGGCAATGCGTTACAACTAAGTCTAATATGGCATGGATAAAGTTAGCAAGAGGAATGACCAGACAATTGTTTGGTTTTAACTTAGCTGCTAACACTCCAGTATGCTCCTGCTCTTCCAAGAAAAATGCTTTACAATAATTTCATCAGCATAAGAGTATAAGATTTTTGTGACGTCCGGTAAGTTACAAGTACGTGGGAACATGAAAATGATTTATTGACATGTAATTTCCAGGTTTTGTGCCAAGTTAATGCCTATTCACCTATTCGTGTGATTAAAATAGTATATGAATGTGAAATTTCAATGACACAATGGGTGTACTCATTTCTACACACTTGCGATGTCGCACGCTGCAGAAATCGAGTTTTTCACAATAAGATCAAATTTCACATTTTAAGACAGAATTTACATCAGACATACTTTAATGATTTTTCAAATGTGAAATGGTGCATGAAACAAACTTCAGTTACAGGTCTGACAAGCAGCACATGCCTCTGTGGCCTATCTGGATAACCATTCAACCTTAGATCCAATGATGGTCAGTGTTGTGAGTTCAAATCCCACTGGAGGCAACTTTTAAAAAATTTTTAATTTCTTTATGCAAATTCAGGCTTAAAATGTAAATATGATCTTATCATGAAAAACTTGATTGAGTGCAATGTTCATTATGGGAAAGAAGAGAATCCCGTTCACAAATTTTTAACTCAATTAGTCTACATTTTGTGTGCATGAAATGATGGATTCCGTGCAGAAGGAAAGGGAAAGATTCAGAGGCTGCTTGTAATTGTTTTCAACATTGCAGAAGGGCTTTGGTCAATATTTAAACTGATGTAATACACATAAATATGACCTAATATTAAATTCTAATTCTAATTCATAGTACCCATAATCTGGGTTTTTCCTGGTAAATAATTTTATTACAAAAAGCTGAAAATAATTTTTACTTTTTTGGATACGGTCCAACTCACTGACGTACTCTGTCAGATAGGGACAGCCACCAGTAAACATATATGTCATCTACTCTTGTTCATTTGAGTGAGGCAATGACTCACTTCTGCAGATTTGGAAGGCCAAACAAACTTACAGGGTAGGGGCATTTATGCCTGGACCTATGCAGCATAGCAGTGGAGTCAAACAATAAGCCTAAACCAGCACACAATTCAGTCAGTTCACACTAAATGATATATAATAGAGTCAGAGATTATGTACTGATATACTTCCATGAGAACTCCCAGTTCCCAGTAGAGAGTATGGCAGTCCTGACAGTTAGCACAACTAAATGTCTTTCCGCTGAAACCAAGATACTATCCTTGCCTTTTGATTTAATTAACTAAAATGTCAGAAAGGGTGGGAGCCTGGGCTTATGAAAGGGATGGACTATGGTGTCACTGATGACAGAGATGTTCCACAGCTACATCACCACAGTAATAGTCTGGTGGGAAGGCATATGATAAGAGAATCCACCACATACACAGACACAATTGAATCTGCCTTCATGTGCCTATCTATTGGTGAGGAAAATTACAGCCACTTACAATAGAAATTGATCCAGGAAACATGTATCATTGATTCCAAGGATTAGGCTAGGTTACACAAGATGATGGTAACCAGAAAATTTTGAATGAAAGAAGCCCTTGTGGTGCAGATCTCGGGTGGTTCTGCCTACATGCACACAGCACTACATTGCAATTTGATACCCATGATTCATCTAACAGAGGGGTAGAGAGTACCCTGTTTCATCCAAGGGGGCAGGAATATCTTCTAAGTAGGTAGGGGTACCCTATTTCATCAAACAGTGGGGTAGGGGTACCCCTTTTTTCATCCAACAGGAGGGACAGGAGTACCCTGTTTCATCCAGGAGGGGCAGGGGTACCCCTATTTCATTCAATTGGGTAGTAGGAGGATACCACTGTTTGCTCCCCAGTATGTGCAGAAACTCAGAATTCTTCAGAGAAGTTTGAAGGTGCCACCCAGGTCCACACAACGGCTAAAAAGTCGTACTGCTGATTCGGCTCTGCATGACATACAAAAACGTAACAAACAAGCAAAAATGCTGAATTCTTAAGAAGGAATCGTAGGTAGTTTTTCCCGCTCTTTTTCCTTTGTAGGGATTAAATTCTCATTAAAAATCTAGAGTCTGCGTCATGGCACCTTCGATTTCAATGGCCTGGATACTAATGGTACAGTTGTTACACACAAGCGTTCATGGAAAAGTAGTTGATGAAAAGGTAATTACACTTGCTATCAATTTTTAGAAAAATTTATCCGTACATTTATGGATATCTTGAAAGACAGCCGTCAAAATATAAAACCTAGATTCACACCCACAAGATGTGATTCACATCCACAACATGTGATTTCAAAGGCTACAGACACTACTGAATGATTTAGTGACAACCCCAAGCCAAACCCACTTACTCAAAAATTTGGAAACAAACTAGAAAAAAATACTTTTGATATGCCAACTTGTTTCGAGCAGACAACAAGGTTAATAAATTAATTTCGAAATATCCGTCTATCCAAGAACAATCAATAATCTTGCCGAGTTATTCTAATTAGACATAAATTGCCGCAGCAATCAAAACGTTTTCAGGAGTTGAACTCGGGGGTTCTTGCTAATCAAACCACTCTGCTCTCACCACTACACAACACAGCTTCTTGCAATTCCAAAACTTTTGATGGGATTTGCAATCAGGCCGTCATGCTCATAAAACAGCTGTTCCAACTACTATGGACAATCACATTATGGTTACTTGCTGTACAATTTAAATTGACAGGTTATGCTTCACTAGTTCTTGTCAAATTAGACAAAAAGCCGCGTACACTATGAATGAATTCCTGTTGTATTGTAATGTTCTTTTCTTTAAAAACAAACACATTTCGCCTGACATAATAAATTTAACTGTGGTTTTGGTAATGTCTATCCTTTTTCCGAAAATATGCCTTTTCTATTTCATGTGTGGCAGAGAAAATTGAGCTTTACAAAAAGTCAAATCGAAGTAATTCCTACTTTGCCATGAAACCATTTGCAACTTTTGAATCTTGTGAGAAGTTTTACGAAATAGAACGCTAAAACAAGGCTTTCTCGAGAATTGTGAATGAGACTGTTGAGTTTGTGTCACAGAGAAGAAATAAAAACAAATGTTGGATCACACCAGTGACAGAAACATGTCAAATGATGCGAGACTGAAAATCCTGACAGTCCTTCACAAGGTCTTGCTGATGACTAAGTCTTCCGCATGTATTCTGCAGTAAAAACATTCCTAGTTTTATGAGAATGCTTTCTTCAGTATCATTCCACCATTTGACTCGGTTTCAGTTCAGTTTTTTGCCCACACATTTCGCCTGCTTATTTCCAGAATGATCAAAATACGCTGGCACGCACAAAAAGAGTGTTGACTCATCAAAACTTCCTTGACAATATATTTAATTTTAAAAAGCTTCCCGAAATATTGTTTTCAAAGCGGATAGTTTTTAAACTGCTAGAGATGCAAAAAAGCTTCCTAAATTCAGTCTTTTCAAATGACCAGAACTTTGATTGGAATTTAATCCAGGGACAAAAAGGCTTCTCTGAATCCATTTGATTAAAATTTCGGAAACCGGTTTTAGAAATATGGGTTAGCTTCAATTAAAACACATCTGCAAATATATTGTCATGATTTGAGTCAATTGGGTTAAGCGTAATATGTATTAGGAATTATTGTATTATTATTTCTGAAGGTGAAATATATTCATTTCAATTATCATATTTGAGACCTCAGTAATCTAAGTCGAATTACGCATGTCTTAATTAGATCAGGCCATCAAAATTGATACAAAATATTCTTGGATAAATACAATACCAAAAGATATATCGAAGAATATACTCGTATCTCCTCCTTAAAAAAAGAACGACAATATTAACATTGTTTTCTTGAAAGAGAAATTACCCTCTGAGGCAATTTCAGTGTTCCCAAAATGTGTACACTTTCTAGGCTGAGTCTAAATTTCTGTGCGAGTTCTAGATTTGCCAAGAAGTCGATGGAAAATAGGGTGGCAACCCCTATCGGTCAGGAAAATTTGAGACAAAGCCAGTCCTGAAGATTTTAGACAATTTCCGATATGCATTGGAATTTTTTCACACTCTCCCCCGTATAAAATATACTTGTGCAGTATTATTTTTGAGACAATTGTATTGCTTATTTTGTTTTTCTTGCAAATATATCTTCTGATAGACCACCATTGTAAACCCAGTTATAATTGACTGAAATGTTTGAAAGTAATCCGAATTTTGTGAACGTCCTGCAAGGTGATGAGGCTGAAAGACTCAGAACAAGGTGGAAACCTTAATGATATAAAAGTTGTTCATTAAGATGACAGATAAAGACACAGCAAACATGAATGCTACAAACAATCATCCTTGAATACTAAAGAATAGACATGAATGCTAAGATAAAACATTACTGAATGCTAAGAACAAATAAACCATAATATTAAGAACAATTAAGAAAGTCTTCAAAGCTTTAAAGACATGATTTAACAGCTTAATGAGACAAGAGATATGTGCTCAAACCATGACAAACACGATTGCAACAGACAAAAACTCGTCCAAACGACGTGTCTTCCACTGGTTTTGATGCAAAATCGAACGACTAGATTTATTCTTACCCATTACTAGAAAAAGTGAGGTCGTGTAAGCACAGTTACATATAAACAAATGACCGTCATCTTTTATCAGGTCCCTTCACATGACCATATATGGTCATGCAAAGAAAGGTATGTCTGGAATAAAGCATTTTTATTGGGCCGGCCTATTTATTTACCCTGCAGAGGCACCGTCTGCAATCGATAGAAATAGCTAGTAATGCATCATACCACCTTCCTCTTTTGTATAGTATCACGCTTCTTTGGCACTGGCATTGTTCCTGTTTCAAGAATTAAGTTTAATCACGGAAGCAACCCTCTTTCTACGCATTCACGGAAAACCATTGGCAAGCACATGTTCACGGTACTGTGTGTAGAATTCACGACTCATTCAGAGGCAAGACATGGCAGTGAAAGGACGTGTAGTCAGGGTAGTCAGTGGCTAAATCGAATGAAAGGTACGTATACTTACTTGTAAAGGGTTAAATGTGATTGTGATTAGGAGGTTATTGGTAGCGTAAACTAAATGTGATAATTTAGTCGAAAAACATTTCCAGTTGCCAGAAAAAAGATTTACTTACCACAGGATTAAAACGTCGCCACGAGTGAGGTAAGCGTGACACGAAAATTGGACACTTTTTAATTGCATTTATAAAGTCGATGCGTTCGCATTATGCTTCAGCCGAGCCTGTGATTGGTGCAGAATACATGTGTTGCGAAAATTTTGTCTTAATCAAATTCCCCTATTTTTCGTGTAATGGTAAACTATCAATGCTTTGTATTTGAACCCAGTCTTCGTCCACTTCACTGACCTTTGTTGCTGAAATCAATGGTCGGGCCTTCCTAGGAGCCTGTAACTTTGTGGTTCTGTGGTGTTTTGAATAGGACTTCCAAAGCAAGAATTATGGTTTCATATTCCAAAGTTCAAAAGTTTTAACATTGAATTCAGTGAAAAATCAAACAGGGAAAACTTACTTATTTAAGTTGTTGGAACAGTTGATTTATAGTTTTTGTGAGATTTATCATTAAAATTAGAAAGAATTCTTTCAAAATTTAAGTCAGTATTCTTCCGTCTGCTCTCGAGCTTCATTACATATTCCAAAGTTTGCTGACTTATTTAATCAGCACCAAAAGTATTTAAGTTCGTACAGGGAATATCGGGTGAGAATTAACATAATAATGTGCAAAGCCACCAAATGGATAAACAAACGGAACAATAGAGATTCACTGAAAGTAAGCTGATCTGAATGAAAGATTACATGTATTACCATTGTTAATAACATTCTTTAATTTTGAGCAGGATGCTTCTGTATTTGCGAAGTAGAAGTTTCTGATATTTTACCTGAAAAGCCTTTCTTTATGGTTTTTCCATAATGAGGTAGTTCTTAAAATATTATCATAGGCTGTTTTGCTGTGCAGTCCAAGCCGAAAAATGTTCGGTAAAAATGTGTTGGTTAATATGCTTAAGTAAAAAATAAATGGAGAAAAATTCGTCAAATTTTCAGGAGGAGACGCAAACAACTATAAAGTAGGGAAGGCACTACTACCAAATTTCATTCGTCGACTAGTCGGACAGCATTAGTCGACTATTAGTCGACTAATTGGCAATCAAACATAAAATAGAAATATGTGAACCACAGGCCACCTACCAT